>JAOVVI020006204.1:0-15821 GCA_028571085.2 Nepenthes alata | reverse complement strand
TTGGAGTATCACTGGGATGCACTTGGGTGGAGGACTTGGCACTTGGGTGGAGGACCTCTTGGAGGGAGGGCTGGCTCCTTGGAAAGAGGGATGCCTGCACTCGTGGGAGAGTGGCTAGCGGCAGATCAAGGCTGCGCTCGTTGGTTAACCGCTTTGAGAGATGAAGGAGAAAAACTCCTTCGTTGCTGTCCCTTGTCTGAGGTTGGGTCTCTCTTTCCCCCCTTTTTCTCCCGTCATTTTTTGTCTGCATGCTCAGAGCTATTTTCTCTGGATTTAGAGTTCTTCCTTACCTCTGCTGTAGTGAAGGGATATTTATAGTGTTGGCGGGTAGTTCGACCTTCCCTGGCTGGTTGCAACCGCTCACTAAGCTGTCCGGATGGATAAGAAAATCTCGGTTGGCTGGCGGTTTTCTTCCTTTAACGTGATCCAAGGAAGTGTCTCGTATGGTAGTTGCCATTTTGGGAGAGATCGTGCAAATCATCGGTGAATATTTTCGGAATATCTGTCAAGCTTGTGCTGACTAGTTATAGCAAGTTTCCTCAGTGCTCGGGAAAAGGATCGTAGGCTGTCTTGATGGGGCCGTTTATGGCAGGCTGCTGGGCCGGCCCATGCTTCAGTGGACGATCCAGGGCTGTGCGATCTTGGACCTTGGGCTGCGATGGTCTTCTCCTGAGTTGCGACTTTCAGACAGCCTTTTTACCATAGGTCTTGATATTCGGGTCGATCAATGGGTGACGGACCCATCAGTTTTTTCAATCAATCATTCATTACTTTCATCAATGCCATTCTCACAAATACTAAGCCAATACTATAAATAATAATTAATCTAACCACTAATTAAAATATAATTAAAATAAAAAATCCTATAATCCCTAAAGGCATGCGCAGCGCTCTTAGAGCTTAGGTGCATGCTTGTTCGAATAAGCCTTGCCCGAGTACGTAAAACATGTTAAGCTTTGAGCCTAGACCTAAGCCTGCCTTTAGCAATAGAGTCTGCTTCTGAGGAGCAGGCTTCATCTACTAATTGGTATTTTTGATGTGTCATTTAACGAAGAGAAATCAAGAAGGAAGACAATTTGATACTGCAGAATTGAGAAGATAAAGCACACAGGTGGTCTAGATTCTCTTGCCTAGTTGATTTATGAATACAAAGGTGTTCACAGTCTGGAAGTTTCTTAATAGAAAGGAAAAGTAAATCATATCAAAAGGACAGGAAAAACATCATGAAGCTTGCAAATCATTTGTCGAAGCATGTTTGCAGAGCGAAGGGAAAGAAGATGTGGCCATCTTTATGGTTGTTTTACTGGATTTGCTACTAAGTTTCGTGTTTGGACTTTGCACCTTGATAAGTAGAGGTTGCCTTTTTATTTTGGCTATTTTACCCTCTGTTGAAGGATTCTCTCTTTTTTTTTTTTTTGGTAGTGATCAATTTATCTACTAATGCACAAAACGCAAAAAAAAGATAAGACTTATTGGGATTATTTGCTGATTTGAAATATATCAAGTTTGATTCTTTGATGGCTCAAGTTTACTTTGGTAATGAGTTGCAGTGTCATAATGTAGGGTGATCTTATATGGATCCAACCAGTCTTGTAACTTGTAATATTGGAGCTCCTTTTTATGAGTTTCTATTTTGTAGTGATGCGCTGTTGCATGTGGCTCTTGCATTCAACTTGAAAGGTGCTTTAAAATGGAAAAATTATGTTACCCAAAACAATCTCTAAATAAAGTTTTAGTTACTGAAGATGTGGTGGAGATGATTCACATAAACATAAATACATGTCATATTGGTATTGCGGCTGTCACTTCAATTTGTCAGTTTAAAGCAATTTGACTTGTCAGTTTGTGCATTGTATGGTGTGTTTTTACTTGTGTATCTTGAAGGTGTTGTCACTTGCAAATTTTATGGCATTGGATAATTCTTCTTGGACTCCTTTATTTACAAATTGTAACTATTGATTTTGAGCCTGTTTCTCATTTGCATTCTGTTTTCAACCTAAAAAGGAGTCTGAAGTGCTTCAAGCAAGAAAATTAAAAACATCTCATGAGAACATCGAGTTATTGAAGGAGAAATTAATGGAAGAAAAGGGACATAGAGAAAGGGCAGAGGCTAAGCTACTGAAGTTACCAGAACTGCAGCTGAGCATGAAGAAATTGGAGGATGAGTTGTTGTCTTGGAAGAAGCTTGCGGAAGACATTCCTTGGGTTTCGAAGCCTGAAGATATTCCTCTTAAGTTTGCTGCTTTACAGAAGTATGTGCCTAAATCTCAAAAATTGGTTATTTTCCCTTATCACTTTGCTTTGAGGCCTTCTGGAGGAATTAGCTGTTACTTTGCTGTTAAATTATGATTAGGCATCAAAATGTTGGCTGAGATTTGAAATATTGTTTGATATGTATCCCAATACTAGGAAATTATCAACCCAATACCATTATTTCCCTCTATTAGGGAATCATCCCTATATAACTTCGTATCGATGGCATATTATGATATATTAACTGATATTTTAAATATCAGCCAATATGTTTAAGTCAATTTTTTATTTTATTTTGTTTTTTTGTTTTATTTTGCTTTACTTTGCTCTTGAAATCATAAATCTGCATATTTCAAATGTACCCAATGCAATTTATTCAAGAAGCTTAAGCCCCCAAGTTTCCTAGAGATATAAAATATTTGTAGATCAAAAGTTTTGGGGCATTTTTTATTGGCCTAAAAGGATATTAAGCTCAATTTTTATAAATTTAGCTAAACTATTCAAATATTTAAATAAGCCTGATCTACATCCAGTATACAGCTAGTCAGCTAGCCCAATCACATCAAGGCCTTGACTAGCAGTGCAAAAATTCTGTGATATGCTGTGAATTGTGATTGATCTAAAATGACTTCTGGAACAACCAAAATACCATGGAGATATGTGGCAGCCATATCTTCAGCATTGTTCATGTCATCTGCAAACAACAGATGAGACATACCAAACTCATCATGTTGATTTGTCCAGCAGCAAAACCTTCCACAAACACCCTGCAGAAATTGCATTGTTATTGAATTTGCTCAAAACATTAATTACTAAGATGTGCCAAAAGAAGTGACAGTGTACTACCTTGCCTCAAGCTTCTAGAAGATGCAAAAATAGTCATCCAGCTCGCTACTTGCGATGATGGATAATCTTAGAGTGCAGATGGACCCACAAGTGCATGTCTTCTATTCATGACTAAATGCAATGCTCTCCAAGAGAGACTGAATTCCCATTAATTGTTAGCTTTTTATATCTAATTTGGTACAGGTCATTGCACAGCCAACCTTACCATGCATCAATATAGCTATTGGCAATTAATAAGTGTGTTGAGCATACTTGTTAATTATGCACCAATATACTTATGTTGTCAAGAATCTATGTTGATTTTGGAAATGCATGCTGAGAGTTTGTACCTTTTGAATAATTAATTTGATACTTCCAGTCAAAACCTTTGCAAGATTTTTTATAGAAATCCCACCAAACTGATTGGTCCCAGGGTTTATATAGATATTTTTTACATTGGCCTGCTTTAATATTGAAGCGATGAACAAGAAATTTAAAGAAGCAGATTTGCATGGTGGGATGACATTCTGGGAAGAGTCCCAATATATCTGAACAAACTACACTGCAATATTGCTGAAACAATACGACGTTAAAACCATCTGGTCTCAGACACTAACAACCTTCTTTTCTTAAAGAGCCTCAATAATTTAATGTGAGAACCCTTATTACCATCAATGCTGTAAGCGCCCCAACATACAAGCTGTTTGGCCTATTTAAAATTTAAAAGTAAATGTAGAGTATTTATTGTTCCGGAGGTCCGAATGATCTCTGTCTTTATGCTTTGTCTAGTGCCTATGTTGTGCTGCTCCATTTTTGTTGGTCTCAAACGCAGCATGTTCTTCGGCAGTCTCATTTTGGTGGGCTTGTGGTCCAGTGGTAGCGCATTGCCATTCTTTGCAGCCTGCACTAATTTATTATTTCCGAATTATCATTCATCTTAACAGTATGCATTTCTTGTTTAAATTGGGGCCTCGGTTTTAGTTAGTATAAGAATTAGAAATGCCCTAGCATCTGCAGTGGCAAAGTGGGGCATTGCAGAGTACATGGAACACGTGGCTGTGGATGCCGTATCTGCTCCATAAAGCTTGCATATGCGTCATGGTGGCCAATTTGTCAGGTTGTGACTCATAAACCTCACTAGTAATGTTTGGAGTGGTATTTTGGGATTGGCTTAACAGAGAGAAGTTTTTAGTTGGTTTACGAGTATCTTTAGTTTGCTGTCCAAGTTGTATGTCTTGCGAGGGAAAGCTGTTGATAGTTTTTGATTTGGAAACTATATTGAACGTATGAAATAATAGTGGAATAAAAGATGCATCTGAAGTATATATAAAGAAAAGATACATCTGGGGACTTGGCTTCTGTTTTTACTGAACTATAAATCTTAAAATGCCATAACTGATTGCAAAAATCGAAAATAATAACAGGGAAACAGTTTCCCCCCCCTCCTTTTGTCTTCATATGACTAGTAAAAGGTCATAGTTTTTTTATGCTTCAGTGACAGCTGCGATGTTTGAGATTGACATATCATATATGTTATGTTATTTCATGTCCTCTCCTGAAATTTCTCACTTCAAATTAGTAAACCGGTTTTACAAAGGAGCAAGTAAGATCAAATTATCCGAATTGTCAGTATATCTTCATCCCTACAAGAAAATTTTGGTAAGACATTGTTGTGCAGCTTCTTTCCGTTTTCTTATCCTATTAGTTTTTAGTTTCGATCCATGTAATATACAGATAAGTTTGCACACCATTTTAAAATTCATTATGTGCCAGTGGGTTGATTAGTGGTGCTACTCCAACATGGGGAGTTTTTGAAAGATTATTGGTTATGATCGGATTAGACATTGACTTTACTGCTACTAAATTTTTTCTTTTTCATTTTTTAGTTTTTTTTGCTGAATTTACACAAATGTAGATGGTATTTAGAATTCAGTGTTCCTATTGTATCACTTGGATGAATGCCCAGTTTCCTGATGCCCTCCTGCATGAGTTTATTTTCTTCTTGTGACAAAGTTAGGAAACTCTAATTATGATAGCATGTTTTAAAGAGCTGCTTATGCACAAGAATCTTGGTACTGTATATCTAGTCTGCACGTTCATGTTTGATGTTTGAAGTAAGGATTTAGGTTCCCATCCCACATGCTTGTGCTTTGGCCATGCTAACCCATTATAACAAGTGTTTGCTTCTCATGATGGTGGTATTTTATACAATATAGGGACGTGATTGAAAGTGAGATTAAGGTGGGTGAAGTAAATGCACGATTGAAGCAAATTGAGGTAGCACTTGAATCAGCAGAGCTTAGTAAACAAAATGCTGAAGCAGAGGCCTCTGTGGCCAAGGAGAAGGCTGAATTATTGGGGTTGGAAGTTAAGCATTTCGAATCAAAGGTAGGTTTAAAAGTTTGCTTTGGAACCTTTATCAGATAACATTGCTTACAAATGTTCTTAGCTACATTTAACATCAATATCTCCAATTTTGATTTTGCTTGCGTAGAGTAAATTTTTGAGTTTGTTTGTTCATTGATCTATTTTGGTTTTGAAATGGACGATTTAACCAGATAAATAGGGAAAACTCTAGAAATTGATAAATTGTTTGACATTAGATGATGACAAAGGTTTTGAATGATACTAGGATGATATTGGTTTAAGTTCTGCTTTTTCTTTTTAAGTCTACAGTTTAATCATTTTCATTATTGAATTTCAATAATTGCTACAAAGCAATGAGTGATGCAAATTGTGGTTGCTTTGCTTCTTGCTTCTGTTTCGGCTGTTGACGCTGACAATTCAGCAAAATAAAATATCAATTTGTAGAATAAATACAAAAGATCGATGTAAAACACCTTTGTCAATTCCTGCAAGAAAATAAACCAAACAAACAAATAAAAAAAAGTGAAACCATTCAATTTTCTCCCTGTCAAATTCCCAAGCTGGATCTTGGTTGTGCTTTAATATCTTGAATAAGTCTTCAGCTAAATCTTGAACTCGTATAACATTAAAAGCCTTTACTTTCAGAGCAATCTGTCATAAAGTTGTATCTTAGTAGTTGTATTTGCATTTCTTGTGTTAGAGATATGGTAGTGCTGATGTATAATTTGTGTTGATGCATTGCTTGGTTCTGCTGATGCATTGCTGATGAGTCAGTTAGGAAGGTAGTTAATTAGCTGTGAGTTAGTTGGAGTTTGCTAGCTCGGTAGTTAACAAGGAAGGTATGCTTCCTAAATTCCACTATCCAAAATTTTGAAGGACAAAATTACAATAATATGCCTGATGCTTTTTTGAACCAACTGGTAACAAGGAAGGTATGCCTTCTAAATTCCATTGCCAAAGATTGACTCTCCCACATTCTGTGGAGACAACCCAAGAAGCTGGTTTAGGAATGCTTTAAGTATTTCAATCTTTATCACATTCAAGAAAATAAAAAAAATGGGCTTGGTTTGCAATGTTTTTGAAAAGCTTGCTTTTGATTCCAAGGATCTGCTATGCAACATGAAATTCTTGAATTGCCCACCTTTGGGGTGATTTTGCAAACTATTTGGGAATAAAACATTTACTGATGTTGCAGAAGTGTTCAATAAGCTTCATCAATCCAAGTCTTAATATAGCATATTTCATTTCTAGCTTCTTAAGTGGGTTAAAGAAAAAATTGTGACTAATGGCCAAACTCCTCAAACCTACAACTCTATCGGATGCCTTGGGCTTGCCCGGTGACATGAACAATTAGTGGAGGCTTTAGCTAAAATCCAATTTCAGTCCATTGATTTTTGTGATGATTCTGGGATTACTACAGAGCCAGGTAACAAAGAAGACTCAACAACCAACTATAACCTTTGAAAAAAAATCAGCCTTGGGTCTTTGCTACAGATGCATTGAGAAGTTTCAGCCAGGTCATAGGTGCAAAGAAACTCGGCTTCATGCCATATTGCTGATTCCGAAGAACAAGTTTGGCCAGATGTGACTAATCAAGTGGATCCCTACCATCCCTACTTCATGAAAGAAGAAATGCTATGCTGCTCTAAAAAACTAGACAATATTATACCTTTATGAAATAAGAAAAGTAAGACAGGCAGTAGACAATAAGATCCCTGAAATTACTCTCTTGTGTGATTTTAAACCCTTCTTACAGATGTTCTCCTACATATATGAGATTTCTCATTGGAGAGATCGAGTGACCCTTCCGTTCTAGAAGGAACATTCATCAGTTCAAATATCATGGAGATAATAGAAATCATTCCTAAAATAAAGCCTGACTTTAGGGAAAGTTGGATGATACATAGAATTCAAGCACTACTAGCACTCTCACCGGTGGACAAACTATCAACTCTAGAATAAATCTGGTACTACCCGATACAGGCATCATCTAAGTCCTATCCACATCTTTATTTTCTAGGGGATATTACCTAAAATAACAAAGTATTTAGCCGTGGTGTGATTCCTTCAAAGAGCTTATTCTTCTTCTCCTAGGAAGATGGCCATAATCATATTCATTGCATTTCAAGATGAGCCCATTCCTATCGACTATTCTTACAGGAATCCATGACTTGTCTTCCCTGAATCTTGAAAAGGGGGAGATGGGGGTTTTTATTTAATAACTGAAAATGTCTTTTTCAGTTTTCTAAGAATATTTGTGTGCTAGTGGGACCTGGAAGTTTTTGAATTCTTATGCCGTATGTAGGGAACTACAAAAAGGGTTCTTTAACAAGATGCAAATCGGTAAAGATTGGCTGACATTCTTTCTAGCCCCAACTACTTTACGATCATTAGTACACATGCACCAGACTCAAGCTTGGACTCCCTATGCTCGGTGAGGATTGATTCCTCTTCTCTGATTGCTTTGAACATAGTCCAGAAACCCTCAAAAGGTGGGAGCTGATGTAAGTATTGGATCTAATGAAACTCACCAGGAGTTTGTATGTGGAGTTCCTGTATCTGTACTTTTTTGTTGACATCAATTTTCCTCTATGACTTGCCCTTTGATGTTGACGTTCTTGCATGATCAAATCTTTTTTTGCCTGTTATTGGTTTATCAAAGTCATGGTTACATGTATTACGTGTACATTTTGGAGAAGTTTATGGAAGATTTCGGCTGGTCCATCATGAAATTGTATGTAATGATTCAGTGCCTTGGCGGCAGTATTGACTTCTAGTTTTTTTGACCATGATATCATGTTTGGATCCTTGGAATATTGAATAAACCACAATTTTGTAATTGATGCATATTCTTCAATGGATTCTGGAGCAGCTACAGTATCCAGGCATCTTTAGGAAAGCCTGCAAATGTTTTGCATATAACAGCTGCACTTAGGCGGAAGGAATTATGAAGCTTTACGTTATATCTTTTGCTATAAATCATATGCTCCTTAAAGTTAGGATTGTAATTTGCTACTGCATATTTTAATTTTCCCTTTAGATCTGTCTTCCTGTTTTATTACTAGTTTCTATTTGTTGTCTCCTGTACATCATTTTCAACTACTATAATTGTATAGTGGAATTTAAAATTACAGCTTTCATTGGCTATTGAAGAAATCGATCAGCTGAGGAATGCTTTTACTGGATTGAAGAAGCAGAATAAAGATGACAGCGGGGATGAAATGTCTAATGGAAGCCTCATTAAGGTTGTTTATTATGATCCGCATGTTTTTCACACATCCACACTTATTTGATAGTCTTCCTTGGTTTTCTTGTACAGGAGCTTGAATCATCTCTTGCTAGGAAAGATTGCTATATTAAGGAGTTGGAGACCACTCTCCACGAACAAAGGGGTACAAATAACCGCCAATTCACTGAAATTGGGCTGCTTAATGAAAAGCTAAATGGTGAAGCAAAAAGAGTAAAATCTTTGGAGAGAGAAGCTGACAGGCTTCGCTCTGAGATTTCTTTATTGGAACTGAAGGTTGGTTTGAGATCCACAAACTAAAATTGGGATTCAAAATCTTGCATACTTATTGTTGCAAAGTTATTGATGCTGTTTATAGGAGCTTCTTGCTTTCCATCGTGTGAGCTATTGATTATTTGATCTAGTCTCAGACAAATCGAATAAATGTCTCAATATATGATTTTGAGGTCATTGTGGGTCAAGAAACATGCTACAGGGTGCGAATTAGGTGACTGTACTATGGGTTATTGTATAGGATTAGGCCCTATAAGGTATTTAGCGGTAGAAGAAGACTTTTGGGCTGAGATTTGGTATTTTCATACTGTTTTGGATTCTGTTGAGTGTCAACATTTGCCTTATCCTTTGAATATATGCTGATGCTTTCTTATTTTAGCCTGTTAGCGTGACTGGCATTTCTTTGGAAATGCTGATCATTGTTACCCATGGTTTTATTCTGCAAAGTTGTAAAATCTCCTGGTAGGAGCTTAGTTGAAAACTTATTAGTAGCCTATTTTTGGATTTCTGAAAGCCAAAGGACTTTTTTGGACAAAGACCCTGTTTTAAGCTTCAGCTTCTAGAAATCGTTTAAGAAGCTCAGCCAAATGGCTACTTTTTGTTATTTGAATATCCAAGAGTATAAGAGATGAAGAGTACACTTGAAAAATGAGTTTGACAAAGGTTCATGTTGAATATGTAACTAGCTGGATAAAAAATCAAAAAAGTGTAGGATGACATGAATGAGGACTGCACTGTGAATTTAAGGAGATGCAAATATTCTCTTTGAGTCCCCAGGTTCTGTAAGTTTCGCCAGAGTTTGCCAAGCCAGGGATATAGAGAGGGATATTTCAAAATACCTCCTTGAACTTTTACTCAAAATAATGATTGGGGTTTGCCACATGAATCTTGTTCCTTTTTTTCTCTTGGTTTAATGCAATGTACTTTCAAGTTTGAAGACTAATAAAATTCTTCTTTTTTTTTTTCCCCGTGAACTACCCATCTACAAGTTGCGAGACCTACCCCTCAATCCTATTGCATGTAACTTCAATCATTTCCCTTCTCTCCAATGAATTATTTGGCGATTATAACATGTGGCCACATCATTGTAAAGACAAGTCTCTCGTCTGACCTTCAATATTTGTTGCATATGTGCTCATTTTTGGAATAGTGGTTGTTATGCATGCCATTCATTGGAATATTTCATTTCCCCTGTAGTTATTTGTGTATATGCTGTTTTTCAAGTGTTTTGTTTGGAATATTGTTATCCTTGTAGCCACTAAAAATTTTTTTAGTCAATATTAGAGTTAATTTCAATAAAAATGGCATACCAGATATATTTCTCGATTTCCACATTCCTTGTCAGCTTTTGGTTGACAACTTTGAGGATAAGGTTCGATTTCATTATCAGATTAGCTGTTTTATGTCACATAGATAATATCAAAGACGCACTCAATTTTATACACTGCACACAGCAAATTTTTGTCCTACCTTTGTACCTTCTTCCAAGATAGGATAGGTTGATAAATGGAAAGGGCTATAGATGTCATGTGGAGTTTGTGTGAGTTGAATATTTGATCTATTTATGCATTCATTTAATGGAATAAGAACAATAGACACTTCACACTAGCTGAAATATCTCCAGTTTCTTCAATAACGAATATAAGAAATCTATTATTTTTTGTTTTTTAATTGGCTGTTATAGCTATTTAGCATTATATTAGTATTACAAAATTATATTTCATTTCCTTCATTTTATGGCTCTTGTTTTAACCATTCTAGATATGAAACCACTTTCCATAAATTTTGATTCTGGCCCTCTTGTTTCAACCATCGGAAGACAATATGTTATGAAGAAAAAAAATTATGTCAAATAACTGCATCTTGAATGTCTTTCGTTTTTTTATGTAATTATGGGGAACCGAGGTATTTTGGTGGTAGGCTACTAATACCACCACTTTCAACAACCTTATGAAAAATAAGGTTCATCCGTTGCGAACTCAAGAGGGTTAGAACTATTGGTTGACCCTGAGGAGAAGCCTATCTTGATGACAAGTCTTGTTTCCCTTCCTACAATTGCTGTACTAGGTATCACCTTATATTCTTATCCTGAATAGCATCTTAAAATTATTGCAAGCTCTCTTCTTTTCTAAATTTTCCAAAAAACATAGTATCCATCCCATTATTAGCATTAACCTTACCAAATCAACAAAAGCCTCTATTACTCCAGTTTTGGTTTCCTTAAGTTATGCATTGAGTCATGAGCGGTTTTTAGTTGATCTCCTTGGCATTTGTCAAATTGAGTTTGGCAAACATGAATTTCTCGTGCTTCGTGCAGGAATGTGGAACTTTTACTATGTTCTTGTCTAGTGTTTCCACCTAAAATTACCTTGATTCTCTCAGTGGGCTTCTTTCCTACAGCTTGGTCATGGTGACTATTCTTCTGCCAATACCAAAGTTTTACGAATGGTTAATGCCCTGGGGGTTGATAACGAGGCACGACAAACTATAGAGGCCTTACAGAGTGAATTGCAGAAGGCTAATGAGAAACTACAGGTTGTTGAAGAGTTGAAGAAACAGTCAGGTTTGGACATGCCTTTGTGTTGCGCTGTGAATTGTAGCTTATGCTTTTTATTTACTGCTAGATATACCTGATAGAGTTACACTATTTCATTGACTCACCTTTGAAGTATTCCTATTAGTTCAGGGATCAATATGTAAGCATTTTTTGGGTAATCTAGGTGCCAAATTAAAAACTCTCTGGATTCGCACTTCAATAACTCACTGCCAATTTTAGGGACTATAAGAGAACTAAAACCACCAGAATTCATCCTAATCCAACTACAAAACTGCTAAAGCAATGCCCAAAATAATAAGATACAAATATGCAAAACTATGACAATGACAGCAATAATAACAACAATATCAAAGCCAAATGCCACTAAGTGAAAAACTCAGAATGTGAAAATGCGGCATAATTGCACCTGCAGTAATAACCTAATTGTAAGGGAATGTTTCCTAATTGTTCAGACTTCCAATTTTTCCTGTGTTTGTGTGGCATCATTCTAGTTTTAAGGTGAGGAGCATTAAAAAGTCAAAAAGTAATTTGCACATGACGATGATCCAATTGAATACCAAAAACTGACAAGTTAAGCAAAAATGGTCAGCATAGGCGTGAAGGACAAATAACCAATGTTGTTAAATATGCAAAACGCATCGTTAAAACATGATGGAGCCTAGGTGCTAGGCACAAGGGTGTAGGCGCAAGCCTGATGGAACCTAGATGCACATCCATAAAACACGAACATAAGGTTCTTTTGTGATATAGTTCCAATTGTTCAAATTAATGAGAGATTAGGTAGTTAAGCACTTAAACACACGTTAGACAATAATCATAGAATGCTAGTTTAAAAGAGTTTAGTAATATAAACATTTAGTAATTAATAAGTATATCTCATTATAAGTTGACAAAAGTATAATTAATTAATAAATTTGACATAATATTTGTAAGCTAGCCATAACTTATGGCATCCAACTAATACTCATCATCATCATCAAATAGAAGTTCATCTTCTTCCTCTTCATCAGACTTATGGCATCTAATATCTTCTTTCTCTTCATTTGTTTCCTCTAAGTCCGCTTCTTCTTTATCTATAAGCTCCAATGGAGTAATCCTAGAGACACCTGTTGAAGATGATGAGGTTTTTCCTCTTAGCGAGATGTTCGTAGTCATTTATCCCAACAGTAATAGTAATAGAATTCTATGTTAAAGAATCATTTTCAAATATAAATTTATTAAATTCATCAGAGTTTCCATTCATTCTTCCTAATGGGTGCGCTAGTAATGGGCTGATCCAAAAAGGAGGAAATGACCAAATCCACATCGACCCATTTGTACCTGGACGGTCAACGATCACCATTGACCGAACGAAAGGCTAAATGAGCCAGGAGAAGCCCAAGAGCAAGACAGACTACTTGCTCTTGAGACGGTCAATACTTCTGTTGACCGAAAATATGACCAGTTGACCGTCTGATGGTCATGCCACAAGTGAGTCAAGCCCAGTTTGGTCCATGTGACCATCTTCAACATGCAACGGTCTTCTTCCCTGATATTGCGTTCTTCACAGAAGGCAATCTTAATTGTAATGGTCATCAGCAGATTCAATGTGCATTCCTGAAGGAAAGCGCTAGAATCATCTTCCTGTCTGCAGTAAACCCTAATGGTTATAGAATGCAGAATGAAAGGAACCAAGGCAATGGTTGTTATTGTCATAAAAGCTCCACGCCCGAAAATGCAGCGATCCCAGTAGAGCGCAGAAATCAAGCCTTTCTGCACAAGGAAGGCAGCCTAACGGTTGTAAAAGGCCATGGAGTCTTCACTCCAAGGCATGCTCTTGTTCATCCACAAAAAGGCTCCCTATTGCAAAGCTCATACGCTTTCATAATACGAATGCTCTCTCTCTCTCTCTCTCTCCCTCTGCCACTATTTTCTCAGCGAATACAGTGCGCAGAGCCAACGCTCATTACGAGCCACCAAAGCCTCTCTCAACGAGAGCATTCTTCCATCACAAACACTCTTTGCATTCCCTTTGCATCCTTATTTTCACATTCTCATTTCGAAGGCCGTTTGCTGACTTGAGTATCGGAATGTTTTCACTGAGATAACCTTCTGTCGATACCTGACCTCTCGTTCATAGTTGGTGTGCAGCATCCAGACTCGGTGAACGGAGCCGAACTTAGACGATCAACTTGACCCGAACCTATTCAAAATTTGGATCCAGGATGTATCATTGGCGCCGTCGGTGGGAAGCTTACAAAAAGCTAATCACTTTTCTCCACGATCTCTCTCAGATTCTCAGAATGGTGAACACGATAGTGCAAGCTAAAAGTCCTATTAGGGACACGACCACACCCGACCGGGATCACTCTTCTGGTAACCTGGTCAGCAGGGTTGTCAACGGAGTGCCCGCCCAATTTTTCCAAAACGTGGCGGAACAAATTAGCAACATGAATCAAACGCTTTAGATACTCTAGACCTTCTAGGAAAATACGAAGTAGGGGGCTCCGCTTGCAGCGTTCCCTGCTCTGGCCTCTCTAAGATGGGCCCAGAAGAAGAAGAAACCATCCAAGAAGGCCGGGCAACGCTCAGGCTCCGGAGGCCTCACACGCCTGGAGCCGTTCAAGGCTTGAAGGACATTTGGGCAGTAGGATTTCGGAAGAGAGTCCAGAATGAAGGAATCCATGGTACTCTCGGGCGGATGCCTCCCCTCAGGCTCAGGAGGGAGCCTCTAAGATCATTAGATCCGCTGGTGGTAATTGTCGGCCGATTACTCGCCACGTCAGAGAAATGACAGAGTTGAGAACCTACCTCAACTCTGAAAGAACTGGTGACGCCATCCCCACAGATTCGAGGGTGGAGAAGATCCTGAAACGCGTGTTTAAGGATGATGAACACGCCATGGATATAGACAAATCTCCCTTTACATCAAAGATCTTGAACCGTCCCATGCCGGCCAAGTTCAATATGCCGACTCTTGACTCTTACGATGGGAGCGCTGATCCTGTAAATCACCTCAATCATTTTCATGCCCATCGAAGAGTACAAGGGTTGGAGGACGCAACCATGTGCCGCTGCTTCCCTTACGCTGGAGGGAAACGCCCGCATCTTGATCTATCTCCTCCCATCAGATTCAATCTGGAGTTTTTGTGAGCTCACTGACCTCTTCTTGGCACAATATGCCTCTAGCCGCCTGGAAGAGATGTAGCCTTGGCACCCCGCCCATATCAAGAAGAAGTTGGGAAAGAATCTGCAGAAGTTCTTGAATCACTTCGTGGCGGAGGCAAGAAGAATCCCCAGGCTCATGGAAGAAATGAAACTTGACAGTTTCATCTCTGCCTTAACGCATGGGGACTTCTTCTGGCACCTGGCGCATAAAAATCCGCAGACCTCCCGGGCGGCGGAGTCAATCACTAAGGCTTACGCAGTAGCTGAAGAGGCTAAGCGTAATGAAAGGACCAAACAGCCTCGCTCTTTCCCAACTGATGGAAAGAGAAACTGCAACGGCAGCGATTACTCCCCCAGGAAGCAGCATAGGACCGGAGCACCAGAACGAAGGGATTACGGGCCGATCAACCTGACGCCCCTGACTGACACGCGCTCAAACGTTCTCATACAGATCCGTGAGGAGAAGTTCCTTGAGTGGTCAAAATCACTTAAGAAAGTAGAGGGAGGAAATCCAGTCAAGTACTGCGATTTCCATCGATCTTCCGGTCACTCCATGGAAGATTGCAAGACTCTTCAGCGGGAAATCGAGGAGCTCATCCGGAGGGGCCACCTCACCAGGTTTGTCAGATACCCTTGAAAGAGCTTTGGCACCTCAGGCGAGGAAGGACCAGAGACTTCCTAGCCTCGGAATCGGGTCGCGGTTAGAGTAATCATATAATCACAACACGGCCGGCAAAGACCCCAGCGGATCACAAGGAGCAGCAGATTGAGCGGAAGAAATAGCGCACAGAGGACAACGCCATTAGCTTTAGTGACAATGACATGAGCCATGTAACCCCCCATGTAGATCCCTTATTGTATTCGCACTCGTTTCGAACGGTAGCATTGGCTACCGGCTAAAACGAGTCTTTATCGATAATGAAAGTTCTCAAGATTTGCTTTATCTTGATGTCTTTTTTAAGCTTGGCTTGAGAAAAAGTCAATTGAAACCAGCCGAAGGCTCACTCTATGGTCTTGACAAGGAGCTGGTAGCTGTCCATGGAACGGTCCATGTGGAGGTCACCCTGGGCGTGTACCCAAGAACGACGAGCTGTATACTTACCTTCTTGGTCGTCGACCTGCCTTCCGTGTATAACGTAATAGTAGGTCGTC
>JAOVVI020006203.1:0-15822 GCA_028571085.2 Nepenthes alata | reverse complement strand
GATGCCTTATCTCGTGGAGAAGATCTTGTAGTCTGCATTGCATTGTGCAGTTGCCCCAGCTTGGATTGCACAAATACAAGACAATTACATCAATGACCCTGTTGCCACTGAATTGAACACTGACAATCAATCTTGCAGCCAAAGAATCATTCTCATTAACTAATGGCCTATTGAAACAAAGGCATTGGACTCTTATTGGTTCTGCTACCAACCTCGGATATGAATTATTCCTCACCTTTCATGCATGCTTAATTGGGGGCCATTCTGGAGTTTTGGCGATATATAAATGGTTACATCAATACTTTTATTGGCCCCATATGCACAAGCATATATATCAGTGGGTGATCGTGTGTGGCTCTTGCTATAGGAGTAAATCAAAACAAATTGCACCTCCAGGCTACTGCAGCCCCTGTCGTGCCACCTCAGTCCACGATCCACATTTCCATGGATTTCATTGAGGGCCTTCCTAAGTTAAAGGGAAAGATATCATACTAGTTCTTGTTAACCGCATGACCAAGTATGCCCCCTTTTTTAGCATTGTTGTATCCCTTCACTGCAACAACTGTGGCACATTTATTCCTTGATAACATTGTGAAGCTCTATGGAATATCATCGCACATTGTTTCTGATCCGATAGAATCTTCACTAACTTGTTTGGGAAATCCTTATTCAAATGCCTGGGCACTCAATTACATTTATCTTCATCCTATTACCCACAAAGAGATGCCTGGACAGAATGATTGAATCAACGTTTGGAATGTAAAGATATATGACTGCACACAAGCTTTCTCAATGGCTTACTTGGCCAATACCATATATCACACTACCTTCAAAATTTCACCTTTTCAGGTGGCGTATGGATAGTGGCTCCACAACTCTCATTTTAGTGTATTACTCCAACATTTGTTGCAGCTATAGAACTATTATTGCAGGAAAGATCAGCCCTTGACTCATTCCTTGAGAATCAGCTTGCACTAGCTTAGAACAAAATGAAGGTATACATGGATGGCATAGATTAGAGAGATCCTTTGAAGCTGGCGACTTGGTATTTTTGCAACTCCATCCTTGGAAGCAAACTTCACTGTTAGTCAGAAAGAAGTTAAATCTCTTTGCAATTTCTATGGTGGCCCTTACAAGCAAACATTGACATGTATAACCACTAAGAAGTGCCCCTAGCTTCAAAATCCTAGTAATTTGGAAAACGATTAAAATATTATGAAACAAGTTCAATGAATAGATAACAAGCATATAAGTTTTTCTTAAAAAAACTTAACATATATCAAAAGATGAAGTAATTATAACTGTTACCGAATCTATTCATAATTCGTAAAACAAACATCTAGAATTTCTTTCAACAAAACCATTGAGCCAAACATGAAAATATCGAGACATAAAACACCTGGAATCATATAATTATGTCATATTGTATATTGTGGTCATATGCATTCACAGAGCAGCTTCCAAAGAGCAATGACATCTATTATATGCCCAAAAGTATCATGCATACCAAATGCAGTCCAAAGACCTCAGAACATGAATGTACTAATGATATATGTAAGGCTCATGTCCATAAACGTAAAATATATTTGCTTGAGATAAATTCATGTTCTAGAGTATTAATGTTTAAAAATTATATAGAGATTTTGATAAACATAATAGCATATTATTTATTTTTATGTTTCAATGCCCATTTGCAAATATGATTAATTAAATGGAAAATATTCATATAATCTTATAATCCCTTATTTGGATTGTGCAGTATAATATCTAGCCTACTCTTGGAATTCCTAAAGTGGAATCTAGCACCAAATACTCCCTGTATTCAAATATGTCATTATATACTTAGTTACAAATCTAGTTTAAGTAATAACCCAAGAATATTTAGATACATGATATTTCTTTTTTTTGAGACTTTAACAATAATCTCTACTTTATTGTCTCCCTTCTCTAATTCAACTTGTATGACATTTTAATCTAATTGCCTTCAATTTAACATCCTTAACATTTTTCACTTAAATTATACCACTAAATAACTTGATCGTATCTTAATTCCTTAACACCGAACTTCAGTTTCACATAATTTACATTAATAGATGTTAAATATTAAATAATTCCTGTTTCTTATATTCCAAGCCTCAAATAATTCTTATACCACTAAATAACCTGCTCATATCTTAATTCCTTAATACCCAACTTTAGTTTCTCATTATTTACATTAATAAATGTTAAACATTCAATAATTCTTGTTGCTTATATTCCAAGCCTCAAATAATTCCAACAAATCATTTCACCTAATTAGGAATTATAACACACTTAGAATTCTCATAAATCTTAAGAAAACATTAAATTAATGTTAAACACTTGAGATTAAATTTTCCTCCAAGAAATTTAGATTTATACATACAAATACTTATCCTAAAATTGAAGAAATTACCTCAAAATATCAAGTTTATCCCATCCTTGGGGACATGGATTTTTTTTTCCAGGGTAGTATTGTCATATAATACACCAGTACTGAATGGATACTCAAGAATCAGTAAGTAGCAGTTCACTTCTGCGGTTCCATTATTAGCAACAACATATTACACCTACAACAGACCATAACAACAAAGAGCATCTTAGTTCAGATTACAACAATTAAGGGTATGAATTTGTGGTAACAAGATATCTCAGTATATAAACCCCTTTACTGACAATGTACAACCTTATGGTGAATGATGGGAATGAATCCTCTGCACAATTTCTCTCATCTCCTGTCTAACTCCCTCATCCTCCTTC
The DNA here is from genome assembly GCA_028571085.2 of Nepenthes alata. Taxonomy (NCBI): domain Eukaryota; kingdom Viridiplantae; phylum Streptophyta; class Magnoliopsida; order Caryophyllales; family Nepenthaceae; genus Nepenthes; species Nepenthes alata. Next base: position 13,044 of record JAOVVI020006203.1, on the reverse strand, counting down.
AGTTTAACTGTTTCTCATCTAATTTCACCTCATTTCTCATCCAAGTCTCTTGATTATTTTTAGTTCCTTCTCATCATGGTAAATATCCTTAGTTCATCACATGTTGGAGAGCTGAAAAGGTACCACCAACCATTCATAAACAATACAGATCATGTTGAAGGTTGTCTTGCTATCATCCCTTGACGAATCTTAGTATGGTGGTAAATACTTAAATTAATGTTAGAGAAGATCTTGGTACGAGCCATTATATTCTAGATGTCGTCAAGTATAGGAATAAGAAAATGATATTTTCCAGTAATTTATAATGTTTCTACTATCCACACATCATCTAAGATCCATCTTAGGCATCAAGAGAGTTGGTACTGTCCATGTACTTAGGCTCTCACGAATAAACCCCTTGTGAAGGAGTTTCTTAACTTGCTTATGGTGCTTAACATGCTTTATGGAATTTATCCTATAATAAGGCAAATTTAAGAGGGGGTGTCTTGGCAGAGTTTATGGCTTCTTGAATGCCATGTAGAGGTGGTAAATGATTTTGGAAGGTTCCTAGGGAAGGCACCATGAAAGTTATTCATGGCCTAATGGGTTAATCTATTTAATTTAATCAATTGTCACTAAAAGAATATTTTGGGATCCATATCTTACAATAGTCATATTGATATTTCATCCATGGTAGAGATGCATTTGACTCACTAAGATGTGTTGGAGAGCTAGAGATTGAACATCTCTCATTGGATGAGATGGAGTCAGTGTATTTTTTTGTAAGGATAATGGTGATACAACAGAGACAATGAAGGAAACGATATTGATGTTGAAACTTAAAAGTGAAATTTTTGTATTTGGTTGTCATTGATATTTGATAATTATACTTTATATAGGAGTTTTTGTTTATATTCAATATTTTTTTATAATTACAAAGTATAAAGTTGTAAAGTCAAATTATAGATATTGATTGATATATAAAAAAAGTAAGTTTCGCCTTTTTTAAGTTATATTATTATTATTATTATAGCTTATTAAAGATGTTATAGTATAACTCTTTTATATTGGTTAAATTGTATTATGCTTTTCCTATAAATTGTATTTTTATTATTAAGTTAGTATGAATTAGTGCTGCTCATTAATTTGAAAAATAATAAATTATGATGTTAGTTAACATGTCCTCAACATGTCTTGTTCAAATTTTTTGGAAAATAGTTTGTCGTTATATCAGTGCTGTGTCATCCCTTAATGTTGTCCATGTTTCTTTGTTTGCTCATTAACCTTGATGTAAGTGTGTAAGATGGCATGATAAAGTTATGCATCAGCCTTCTTGAATTTGGTCAAAATATATCACACAACACCCAATAGAGTGGTGTCAAGAACAAAAAGAAGCTAGTAGGCTAGTGGAAATAGTCCTAATGCAACACAAGAGGTTATCGTCATTATTATTGTCCAAGTCATCAACCTCTATTTTCATAGGGTCATAAACTTGTTCTCCAAAGGACTTTCTTGTTCATTCCCTCTTGCTAGTATAACCTTATTGGGAAATTAGAAGAAATATATCCAAACCTTTATAGTTATAGTACTTCAATTTAGAATTCTTTTAGGGGCTTCAATTCCCTTACCTCCGTTTTGCATAAGAGGAATTCTAGATGGAGGAGATCTGTTGTGGTGGAGGCATTCCTACTCAGGGATGATTGCCACTACACTATTCATAAGGTGTCCTCATAATCAACTCATGTTCTTGAACATGACTGTATGCATAGTCAAGGGTGGTAATAGCCTAATAATAAGCTGCCTCCTAAAATCATGTAAAACTTTCCTAAATTTTCTTATGTGACATATCATTTAAAATTCATCAAATTGAAACATGTACTCAGTTACAGAAGTGATCTTCCCGTCGAAAGGCATTCCACTAGTCTAGAAAATTACTACTGCTAGAACAGGGTAGGTATTTTTTATGAAGGTATCATTTCATCTCGGCCCAACTCCCGACAGGGATGCTTGATTGCTAATAAGGAAATCCTCGACACACTTTCAATATAATTGAGCTTTTCCTGTTACCTTGGGCGTAGCAAGTTGCACTCTCTTATTCTTAGATACTTTGTACCAAAGAAACAATATATGTCCCAAACCCCTTTAATAAAAACTTGAGGGCCTACGCTACTATCAAACGTTGGGGATTTAACTTGATATTTCTAAAGAGTTGCTCTTTCTAATCCAGCTATGCTGCCAATGACAATCGTTCCTAGTGTGGGACGAATTGTAATTGTCAGTGTTTGACCACTTAGGTCATATTTTTCTATAGTGGAACCCATTTAGTTAGGTCCGAATTTATTTGATAGGCAGAGGCAAGGTTAGGTAAAATGATCGAGATTCGATTTTGCAATTGTTGTTGATTGTTGGTTAATTGAGCTAGGCATTGTGTGACGTCTCTGACCCAAATCCATAACTAATATCCAAACCTGATCATATAGAATAAATCTAAATTTTCAACCAATATATATATATGTATTTTCAGCGCATCCACAACACAATAAAACACTACCATAATAATCTAAATATCATCATATTGAAATAAATCCGAAAGAAATATATAGTCTCAAAAGTATCCTAATAAAATGAAGCAAAACGTTAAAAATATATTTCTAGAGCATTATTTCAATACTATCACCAGCTGGCCTCAATCTATCTTGCCACAATTCTTTACTCAACTCTAGAGTCATCCTTGTCTAACTTGCTACTCTGAAAAATAAGAAAAATAGTAAGAGTGAGCCAAATGCCGAACAAGTGGTATCAATCCGAAAGAAAACAGGAAATGATAATAATGGCCACAGATATACAATATACACAAGGTATAACAAGAATTACGAACAACAATATAATATCCCACAGATCAATATATCCAAGAAAATACATTTAATTGTATCTACCATTCAAAGGAATAAGAAAGGCAGATCACTCCAAATACTGATGTAACAAAGATCATAACACTTTACCAATAAGAGGCAAAATCCCTCAGAATTCGATCTCATAAGAAATAAAAGGGATCTCACTATCTGAATATCAGCGTGAACAACCTAAAAACTGAATACAAAGAAACATAGATTCCACTAAATCCGAATATAGTAAAATCTGACCCATGGATTCAACCGAATATAATACGTGGATTCAACCGAATCCCAACTCATGAGATATCAACAATGATGAAACATCATAATGAATCTCCTTGGACCTTATTTTGCCACTATGAACCAAATACCGCGTATTTATGTCCCAAACGGCTGGGTAAGTGCAACGAGGTTATTCATGATATTTAACTACCCCTACAGTCCTCCTAGAGGTTAAACCGTAGCATGCCGATACTATCAGTGATACCCCTTTCCAAATGATATCCCTGATATCATCTCCTACGATGGTCGCGTGACTATAAGCATCCATCTTCAATAAACAATATATCTCATTATTACCATGATACGAAAATCAGTATCGGATAAGTGTAGACCATGCTAAGGTGCTGTAGCATTCCATTCGACTAGATACCTTAGTGTTTTCATATGCTCTCTTTCACCTTAACCTTAACCTTAGGAAGCTAATAATCCAAATACTCACGCAATCGATCATAACGCAAAATAGGCTTTGCAAATAAAACAAGAGAAATGTCGTTCGGTGCTGATAATGACCGTACTCACACCATTAAGATTAACACAAAGGAATTTATCACGGAACGATAAAATAACAAAAGAGAACCGAGAGAATATTTTAACAAATTTAAACATTTATCTAATCTCCCATTCTATCTTGATATATGAATCCTATTACCCAAACCATATATTAATCATCACCTGCAGATAATCCTATTATTACCAAATCTGATTTATTCATCTCAAATTCGTCTAATAATTTCCAACGAAACTATATAATAACTTTAATCACGCTTTATAAATCAACTTATATTCTAAAATATGTGCAAACATATTTACTATCACATAATACGCTTATATTTATTTTACCAAATATATATATATATATTCACCCATAATTTTCCACATACTCCCCATCCTCCGCCAACCTCTCTCTCACGTGCACACACACCCCTTCAGCATCCCTGCACGTCTCTCATACACATCCATTGCCACCACACACAACAATCTCACTCAACACATTTTTGCCCCACAACACAGCCATACACGCACACACACGTAAACACTATATGTATATGGCGTATACTTGCACACACACACACTAACTACACGAGCAATACATAGCCACACTCACTCACAACAATTTATACACATTGCACACTTCCCGTTTATCCACCACCTCTAATTTCAGAGTCAAGCTAATTACTCTATTTTATACCTCTACCGTCCGGTTCTCCTTTAGGCAAATAAAATTCCTAACTTTCACTTTCAATCTTGTAAATCAACAGAATCACGATTCCATAAATTATCAAAACCCCAATGTCAGCGACCACTCCCCAAATTTCCAGTTTTCATTTTTGTGGCTCTGTTTACCCACCGTAAAACCCTAAATTGTCGGGTTTAGAGACGTTGCTCTGTTTTTGCCCAAACTTCCCTTAACCGAAATTTCCCAAAATCAAATCATGAAACTAAAATTCCACTCACAGGATTTAACAGAGAATTTGTAAATTTTACATACTAATTAATTCGAGCCCAGAATCATACTGAATTTTCACGGCAGAGTCGAAGATCTGTTTTCCTAATCTCTTCGTCGACGGCCCATTGAAGTGTAATCCTCCAAAATTCACCCACATACAGCAACTTCTTTAACAAATCCTGATACAAAAATGGAAAATCAACATTTATAGGAAGAAGGAAGAACACGGATTTTATCAAGGAACTCAAATCAACTTGTCTGTTTTTTTTCTCTTTTTCCGGCGACAACCAACGGCAACAGCGACGATGGCAACTACAGCAGGGTGCTTCCAGAATGCCCTTTCTCACTCTTTCTCTCTCTCTGATTTCGCCAACGATGTCCCGAAGAAGAAGACGGATACCACGATTTAAAAACAAGGAATGGAAGAAATTGAAAGGAGAGAAATGAGCTGGTGACCGAGAGAAAGAAGGAAAAATGGTTGATTGGCAGGAGGAGAAATCGGCGCCGCACACATCGCTAGCAGTTTCTCTCCCTCTCCTTCTTCTTCGTCGTCTCACTCTCTCTGTTGATGCTCTTGTTCTTCTTCTTCTTATAATAATAATAATAATATTATTATATTGTATTATATTATATTATTATTTATTTTATTTATATAAATATATATTATTATAAACATATCTTAATACATATATTTATTTATTAATTTATTACTTATTAAAATATTAATTATTTAATTAGTTGGGTTCAAGAATTCACTAAATTTTCTATTTAACTCTAAGTTTTAATCAATTGTTCAAATATCTAAACTCAATCCACTGATCCAAAAACCCTAGGTTTATATTTTAAACCCAATTATGAAATTCTAACCCAAAAGTATTACTTAATAGTCAAATAATTATTCAAATTGATTAGATAATTTATTTTTATAAAATAATAAACTCAAAAATATTCGAGACGTTACACATTGAGTCAAGATTTCAAACTGATTAGTATCCATACTTATATGAATGGTGCTATGGGGAAACAATACTGCCACTATCCAAGTGCGTAGAACACCAATATGACTAACTATAATTGAGGTCAATGAACCGCGACTACAATCAAATTGGTATATAAATATGTGTTAAATACAAGATAAAAAAATGCTTTTTTTTTTTGTGGAAATTAGTATGAACAAACAGTACAGATAAATAATGCTAATCAAGTAAAATAGTATAGCAAAGACCAAATATGAAGCTACCAGATATTCACTACAAGGTAATTACCGGAAGTAAAGTGGGTAAAGGAAACAACCTATCACATCTTCGTCCTTCGGTGGCTATCACATATTGAGTTGGAATCATGCTTTCCTATCTTATTAACAAGAGACAACATATGGCCTTCTTAGTCTTGATATATGTAGGAGGAACCATATGTCCTTCACATACATGCTTATTTCTCAAGCTCTCATGTGTGCACCTCTGCACCTCCATTCATTGTAGAGGGACACTCTTGCCAAGCCAAAATGAAGCAGTCAAATAGTAAAATGAAAATTCAAGCTTTTGTTTTGTTTTTTAAAAGCACATACATGATATGCCATTATCTATTGTCATGGGTTTGATAGGGTGGACGACAGAAAAGGGCTTATGGCATGACTGGCCAAGAATGTGATGCTGCATCTTTGCTTCGGTTATATGTTGATTATGGACGGTACACTGAGGCTACGGATACTCTGGTTGAGTACATAGTGGCATATGCTTCAGTGGTAACTTCGAGTTTCTTTTACTTCTTGAATTCTTTTATTGCAAAAGACCATGAGAAATCATATTTTAGTTTGTTTGGTTGACATCACTCGATCAACGCTGCAGGCATTCAAATCGGGGTTGTGGACATTATGTGCTCTTTATAATATTTTCTGCTTGCTTCAGAAAAATTGATTGTCTCTGTGATAGTATGCCTTTTGTTCTCTGCCTGAAGTATATGATATAGTTTTCATTAAAAAAATCTTCATCCTTTTCTATTGCCCTGAACTGAGAAAAGAAGGCAGCCATAGTGAAAGGTTGAAATTATCACTGTGGATGCAGTTTGTAAAGAATTCCTACATGTGAGTATGCATTTATTTTGTCTTGTGCAGTGTTAGTGGAAGCACTGGGTATCTTAAAATGTTGATGCTGCACTTAGATGTCATCAATAGCAGGCTAGGGGCTGATGGATAATAGTGGACATGGGCCTCAAAGCCTAAGTGCTTAAACATGGATACAGTCTGGCTTTTTGTTCAAGGCGTCATCTGTATGGCTTGTTGAACTGTTATGGTTTTAACTAGTTTTTTGGGGTTCATAAAAGTTTGAATCACTTCCCCAGTTCCTCAATAAGGGCAAAAAGTTGTTAGTTGCACAATATTGGCTTGGGTGTTCCCAGGTGGATGTTCCAAATGACAAGTGTCAACGCTTAACATCAATGCCAATAGGCTAATATACGATTATAATGAGATTATGTAGCACTAGTGAATTTAGTGATTCTTGTAAGAAACCACTAATCAGATGATATGGATTAGCCAGATAGGTTATAAGCTTTTATTGCTGAGTTCTTTATAGTTCCTCTCCTTCTAGGTATTGTAGATAATTGATGTAGATAGTGCCCAGATAATATCATCCCTTTTAGTCTTAATATGATTGAGGAGCAAATGAAGTTTCCCTTCTGAATTCTATCGTGATGGCGTTCCCTAGTAGCAGACGTGAAAGAGTTGTGGACTTACTTTTAATAGCAGCATTCCATGCAAAATTGTTTCATGGATTCATAGCTTGCAAGACGCATCAGATTATCTTCCCTCTTCAACAAATTACATCTTTGCCATAAAGCCTTCTTTCAAAGTTCTTTGAAGGAAGAATTGGTGCTTGGGAATAGTTGACTTGTGCCAAAACAAATTCCATCAAGGAGTTTTTAACCCATAGAATCCTTTGTCACTTTGGTGAAAAATTGTTGCCTTGCACTCTTCTCTAATGCTTAGCATTTCCCCTGTGCACAGCTATCAGCATGTTTTTTATCAATTGATACAATTTAGTACTGTGAAAGTGGTAGATGTTAAAGGGTACTTTGTTTTAAGTTTCTTTAGGTTATTTCCCCATTCTCTCTAGATTATATCTATATATTCCTAATGATATTTGACTTAGTTTTTGGTAGAATATTACTTCAGGATATTTTCTTATTTGGGTTTCTGCAGTGTATAAATTCATCTTTTTACTTAGTCAAGAAGAAAGAATTTAATTCAGTACAATCAGCTTTATTGTTGTGGTATCATATTAGTCTTTTGTTTGATCCATCACATACTACAGTTTCCACTTTTAGTGGATAGCTAAGAATTTGGTACTGCCACTACCTGCAGGATGCCACCTGAATTTCTTTGTTTTTTCTATGTTCTATTGTTTAATTCTACTATTAACTTTTATTATTCCGAGTTTGCTGAGGACCTCGTACATTCTAGGGGATGTCTCATGGCTTGCATTGAGTGATTACGAGAAGATTGCCTGTAATAGTTATGTGAACACGGAAGTGAACAGTGTGCCAATAGGCTGCTGCTTTTGTTTGTACTCTGTTTTCTGTAGCTTTGAAGTTTGCAAGTGCTACACTATTACTGGTAGGAGACTGCATCGCCAGTATTTTTGTTTCATAGTTTTGTCTTCTGATTTAACTTGCAGGATATTGCACACACTGCATGTTTGTTTGATAGTGTTGGTTCTGGTCTCTGTATTATATAAATGTAGGTGGCGTATTTACTTATTAAAAATGAATTCAATTAAACAAATTAACTTTATCCTTAAAGTAAACAGGTACCAACTGCATCTAAAGAGATTCTCTTACCTTTTATTACCCAAAGCATCTTTTAAATTGCCACGTCTCCATTATTTGAAGGGGGTAATACCTAAGATGGCATCTTCATATAACCTATGTTAGTGTTAGGGAATGTGGAAAGAAGACTATTGCCCATTCCTTCCATTTTCACTTCATTGTAAAGAATAATAAAATTAGTACAACAAGGAAAGAGATGAAAGATATTGTAAAATACTAATAACATATCAATATTGTCTTGGTTTATATTAATTATATCCTTGCCTAATCTACTAATTTCCTCTAACATCCCCTTCGAATTGGTGTGTAAATGTTATTTCAACCTATCTTGGAACAAATTAATTTAAGTCGATTTCCAGTAGCAAACTTCATGACCATATCATGAGTTGATCCCTAAAGATTTATGTGCATATGACACTATTTATGATTTCATCTGAACAAAATGCCATTCAACTTCAGTATGCTTGGTTCTTTGATTAATGTTGGAGCAGATGCGAAATGTAATGGTTCCTAATTATTGCAAAACTATGAGATAGTTGGAGGAGAAAAAACTAATCTCTTGAAGAAAATATTGTGACCATGTTAGCTCACTGGTAGTGTCGGCCATTGCCCTATATTCTGCTTATGCATTTGATCTTGATACCATCATTTTCTTTTTACTTGCCCAAGGAACATCCTACCACTAAGAAACATATAGTATATTGTGCAATACACAAGAGGGTGGTAAGAGAGAAGTTGTGGGAGATGCATCTAAGGAGCATCATAATAGGATTCCTATATTGCCTCATGCGCTAAGGTCAAGTACAAGGCAAACACAAGGCTCAGGAAAAGGATAGCAAAGGCAAAGTTTGTGGTGGATGCAACCAGTTTCAAGAATCACACTTTGCAGGGAAATCAAATGTTATCGAACTGGTTGATGAATGTACTAAGGATAAGCCATGTAGCATGGAGGCAATGTAATGCGTCTACAAAACCTAGGCAGTGCCAAAGGAGCAACAAGGTCATGGGCTGATGTATTTGGAGATTGACAGCAAGTGAAACCCATAGTGGCAATGTTGGATGCGGGAGCAACACACAACTTCATGACTATGGTTGTCATGAATAAGCATTATATTAACTTGGTTACTGAAATAGGCAAAATAAAGACTTTGAACTCCAGCCCCATCCTTATCCAAGGAGTTGTGTGTTGCATACCAGTAAAGGTCAAAGGCATGTGGAAGAAGTTCTACTGCATAGTGGAAGGCCTATATGACTACCCATTCATAGTGATGTCAAGTGATGAGAGATGTCGCAGGATAAGCACCTATACATCATGTGTCAATTTTACTGAAAGCCTCTCTGTGTGAGGTACACTTCCTTTAAATACAAGACATGCAACATAACTTTTTGTATTTTAATATTGAAAAGTCTGCCTTACTTTGTAAGTCTAACTTATTTAGTGCAATTGCATCCACTATCTCCTAATCATGAATACATAATAATTTTATATAATTTCCCTAATTAAGAATACAGGTTACAAACATCAATACTGTCATCCCCTTCAAATTGATGTTGGGAAATCAATAAGCATCAAGAAACTGATGATGCTTGCGGATCATGGCTTTTGTAAACATATAAGCCATCTGAAGATTAGTGAAACTGTGACAGAGAAATCATATGAGTGTCAAAGGCTTCTCGATTACAGTGGCAGTCTAATTCAACCTGCTTTGTTCATTCATGATAAATAAGATTGATGGTGATCTGCATAGCATGAGTATTTTCTACATGAAGAGGAATGCGGTCAGACTGAGGAAATCCAAGCTCAGCCACATGGCTACAAAGCTAGATTACTTCTCAGCATGCATTAAACATGGCACGACACTCTGAATCCGTTGAAAATTTGGAAACTTGATTCTACTTTTTACTTTTCTAAGAGATTAGACAGTTGCCACGGAAAATACACCAACCTGTAGCAAAATGGTGAGTATTAGGACATCTGGTCCTATTAGCATCACCAAAAGCCGTAAGACGAATATGGATTCTAGATGTAAAGAACAAGCCTTTGCTAGGAGAACCTTTAAGATACCCAATGATGCGATGAACAACTATAAACTAAAGATGCCTTGGACTTTGCAGAAAATTACCAACTAGCTAGACAACAAAGGAAATATTATTCTGAATAATAGTCAAATAAATCAAACTACCATCCAACTACCGAAACACTGTGGTATCAGGGAGAAGATCACTCTTTCATCGAAAATGACCAACCTAGTTGAAGAAGATGCTACATGGGAAGATGTCTCTTTTATTTCTCACCAGGTTCCTTCTTTTCATCTTTGAGGATAAGGATGCAGTCATGGAGGGGGTATTGTCATGTAAAATCCATATATGACATCAAACTATAAAAGGCAAGGTGCAACTGGGTAATACAGCACATCAGCGACAACTGAAGCATGTCTGTAAGGAGCAACTCTGGCAGAAATAACTGTTATACATCAAAACAGAAGGGATCATAACAGATTAGAGGTCAACTTATTCAAGCAAACAGCTGCATGGCAGCAAGTCAACAACTGAGCAGATTAATACTACAACTGACAGCTTCAGCTAACCAGAAGAAGTATATCAGATTAGGAAGTAAAGGAGGTGATGAATGTTGTTAGCAATCTGTTAATTGTTGTAGCTGTTGTTAGAAATTATATGGTCAATAGAGGTCCTGGCATAGACTATTAAGAGATGTAACCTCAATATAAATGATTCATGAGTGAAGTCCCAATCTGATTTCTTCCTTAGAAGCTGATCAGAAGTAAAGGTTGAGTTCATCTGAGCTTTCTTCTCAATCTCTTGTAATTTCCCTATCTTTCTCTCTCCTCATTCTTCCTAAAAGCCTCTCTCCTTTCTGTCTCGGCTCTGTTTTTGTGTAGTTGAGAATTAGGAGTCTCAATCCTTTTATTCCCAAGTAGTTTTCAGGTGGCAGCCACCAACTTGCAATAATTTGACTAGTCGGCATCTTGATTACTTTTACAAGAAAACATCAACTAGCAAAGCTAATATTTTCACTTTTTAAAGAAATAAATGTTTGGATCTTTGTTTTAGCTGCAACCTATGCAAAACTATATAGGTTTTGGCAAGGTGCTACACTGTTTCAGTTCTTGTCATCTGGAAAAGAATCCAGAGCAGCTTTGCAGCTGTAATGTTAAACACACTTTCTTTATCATACACCTCTGGAATATGGAGAATCCAATATCTTATGGCTTTGCTGAATACCTGATGGACCACCACTTGTATCGTGGGATTCCTGTTTCTGCACAATTTAAACTGCTTTCAGAATGAACCTTCAATTGTTCATCTTCACCGCGACTATCATATCAAAGTTAGATCCTTTGCAACCAGAAATCAACGAAAGTTTCAAGGACTTTGAACCAACATTATTGGATGGCTACCCCATGAGAATCAGGCACCTCCTCATACAGTTCAAACTCTATGGCTCTACCTGTGGATTATCCAGTAAGAGGTCTTTTACAATGAGATCTGGCTATGCGGTAACTGTATTTCATTTTGAAGGTTAGCTAGATCCCAGGCTCGTCCTCTTTACGCCTTGTTTAATCTAATTCCGTTCTATATAGATGGAGCCACTATCTTAATGTTGAATTTGTCAAAGTTAAGTCCTTACACCTTTCCTCTAGCCACTTCCTAGCACATCACTGATGAGTTAGAAAATTGCCACCGACAAATGTACTTGGATTCAGATGTTCTTTATTCTGCTTGTAGCAGTGGATGTAGCCAAATATTCACTTCAGTTATCTAATTGAAGCCTATGAAGCAGTAAGGAAGCAGAAACATGTCTCCTTCATGTATTGTATATTTGTATGCATCTCCTACGAATTGGGTGATGCAATAACATATATGTTTAAGAGGTTTCAACTCTGGAGTCAGATTATTTTACAAACTTTCGGTGGCATTGCATGGAAAACTGCAGCAGCAGTTTTCATGGGTTCTATTTTCCTTGGTGGCCTTAAAGATTTGGAGTTGTCCTTTTCTTGATAATTTCTTCTCAACTATCACATGCTCAATTTATTTTTTATTTGTTTTTCTATTCTTATGTTGTCAATATTGTTGCAGAAACCGGCTGACATCATTCATCGGAAAAGGCCATTTGCAGCTTGGTTCCCATACACAGCAATTGAACGCTTGTGGTGCCAACTTGAGGAGTCTGTTAGCTCTGGCCAAATGGTTCAACAATGTGAAAAGCTAAAAAGCATTTTGCTTGGTGCTTTGCAGAGCCATTTACATCTGGTAGTTTGTTTTACCGTAGACTGCTTATATTGTGTTAGTGTCCACTCTGCTGCTTAGTGTTTGAATACCACTTCTTTTGGTGGTTTTTTCAGCTAAAGGGAGACTCGGAAGATGCAGTTTCTTCTGCCATTTGATGAGGAGTAACGCAACACTATTCTTGGCTTCCTGTTACCGGTCTCATTGCAGCTGAAACTCCGGCACCACCGCCACAGCCGAGAAACCGCAAAAGCTCTCGAACAACACAGCCTTCACGGAAATATCGGGACTACATATAGTTATTTTATTATAACATTTAATTGCTGATTACACTTACAGGATATTGGTATATATTACATTGATAGGATA
>JAOVVI020006202.1:0-15823 GCA_028571085.2 Nepenthes alata | reverse complement strand
AAATTGTATAATAGCGTGTCCTCATTGGGATTTTGTTTTTCCTGTGTCTTTTTTAAATAAATTTTTAAAGTGGCTTACGTTTTAAACTTGTCACCATTTGGGGTAGTTTTTGACACATGGCAAAGGAGGAGAGAGAAACTGTCCCAGTTTCAGCATAATTTTTAAAAATTTTAATTTCATTAATTTTATTATGTTTTAATTTTTTATTATTTTTTGGAAGACATAAGAAAATATCCACGAGTCTCATTTCTCCCTTCATCCGTCATGAGTTCCACCCGAAATCCTACTACTTCAACCTATAAATCCCGATCTCTTCTTTCTCACAACTTGCACCTTTCTATCCTTTCTACTCTCTTCAATCTTTGTACTTTTTTACTCAATTCAAAATATAGTTATTTAGAAAAAAAAATCATATCATTATTATGTCAAATTATGGATATTTATTAATTTGTTGGGGTGGTGGAGTTACCAATACTTTGTATCAAGGTATTGATTATATGGGGGATATTTAAGTTCTTTAAAAATTAGAAGATCAACAAATTACAAAGAAATAAAAGAAAAAATATCTACAAAAATAAATTTTGTTGGTGGTAAAAAAATTTCTACTATTATTTGTAGACTTCTAATATCCACATATGGTGTTGTGTATATTACATTATTTACTGCCGCTGATGATGAAAATGTTGAGTCAATTTTTGAAATATTTGATCGATCTAATGATAATATTGCTATCAAACTTTTTACTAAAATTAAAATTAATCTTAATGTGCCCAACTCTTTTGTTAATAGTCTACCAATACATAATAATAAGAGTATTCTATCCACTAGTTACCATTGTTTCTATTTAAATCTTGATGAATATTGTGAAAATGCTGGTGCTAGTGAGCAACATATGCCACTTTTAGAGTTTAGTCATATTGCAACTCCTAACTTAGATTACCCAGCAACGGTATTTTTAGAATATATTTCTATGGATAATAAAGGTCTCTTTGAGTATGATATAATATTCATGGATGATAGTGATAACTCGAATGATACTAATACTGAGGATAATGAAGTTGTCTAATGTGTTGTGATTCCTACTCCTCATCCTGTAAGTTTAGCTTATTTTAACCCCCTGATTGAACATTTTTCAGATATTGATGTTGACGCTATGAATGCACACAAATTATTTAGATGATTTTCTTGGTGTTCTAATGTTTGACTCTAAGAACAAGCACTTTCAAAAAGGCCTGATATTTGATTATAAAGTTAGTGCGATTAATGCCTTGAAGTAATATTTTTTTCTAAATAAGTCATTAATGTCGATGAATTAAAAAGAAATTTTTTGACAGTAAAATATGTAAAATATGGAGATGATTGTGAGTGGAAAGTTAGAATTTTACTTGAAAATCATTATTTTGGAAGGTCATAAAATATTTTAGTCCCCATACATGTTTATTCCCACAAATTTCCATGGGCTACTCACAATTGGACTTGAATCTAATAGCCAAATACGTCTTCGGACATGTGAAGGTCGATCCAAGCTATTCTGCACCTTAAATTATTGAAGATATTAAAGAACTGTATAATTTTTATGTGTTATATAGAAAAACTTGGAAGGGAAAGAAAAAAGAAATTGTCAAGGTTTATGATGATTGAAAGTCGTTGTACACATAACTGCCTCGTTGGATTCAAGCATTATGGGTTTCCAACCCTGGCACGATTTTATCTCTATGCACAAAAAAGATAGTTGTTGGTAATATGGTAGGTTGCATTTGTGAAAATTCTCACCTTATTTCTTGGTGTATCATCCAACAAGGGATTGCATGCCAGTAGTTAAGAAGCTGCCTATCTCACACAACTTGTTTGCGTTCTTTTTAATAAGTGTGATTCTAGGCTTGGAGCTGAAGTCCTCGTCCTCACTCACTGACCTAGAAAAGACTGATTACAACACCCCATTTATTTGATAGCAGCCAATCATGAGTAACCCAAATAAAGAAAAACCTATCTTTTCAATTTTTCATGAAATTAGGATTTCCCCCACTAATTTTGAAATCCTTCTGGGGAGTTATCGATACACAATCGTTCTCTTGGTTGAACTGAAAGACAATCATAACTAATCTAGCATCCAATCTCATTTGAGTTCGCCTGAAAGACACACAAAGCCACCAAGTAACAGATAGCATTGGGATGAAAATGTGCTACGGGGACTTGAACAGCATCTGTCACTTCTATAAATTCCCTCAATATGGGAATAAGGAGCCCACTCTTCAAGTAGGCGTCATAGATGGCTGCAAAACCATGTCAAGAGGACGAATCCTATCGTCAAGTGAAGGAACAATGATCGGTTTAGCAGTGAGAATGTTGTACTTGTTGTATATGGTAATGATGTCGTCGAGCGATATGACTGAAGTAATATCAACGATGCCCTGATTGGTGGAGCCATAAGCATAATGCTACACCATTGAGAAGAATAGGAGATGAATCTAAAAGCTTGGAAGTTTGTAAGTCTTGAAGGATTTGATTGGAAAGTGTAATAATTTACTTTGCAACGCGGGAATTTACTTTGCAACATGTGATTTTAAATATTCACAAAACCAAGTGCCGGATGAAGAGACGAAATGATGCATTTCAAAAATAAACGTTGAACAAGAATGACATAGTTCTCATGACCAAATGACACGTCTGGATGTAAAATGGAGTGGGCCAACAAAGTGGAAGCTGACTAAGCAAGTGACATGACGTGTTGATAGAGGGAAGAGAGGGAGTCCTTTTTAAAGGAAGGAGGCACATTTAATCTGTTGTCAACCAATCCTAAGCACAGGCAGCCATATGATGCCTAGCATCATTCAGTTGTTGTCAGATTAGCCATCCAATCATTACAAAAAAGTTAGAAATCTGGTTAGCCTATGGCGGCTAGAGGTGTTAATAGTTCGAGTAAGTGAACCATGAATTATTATTTTGATTCGAACTAGTTTGACCAGTTTAGCAAAATAAGAAACTGAAATTGAGCCAGTTCATCGGTTCAGTTACATTGGTTAACTGATTTTAGACATCTTAATATTTATATTTAAATTATAAACATATGACAACTAAAATTCAAAATTAAAACATCCAAATAATATTTTAATATATGAATTACAACTTCTAATAATAATTTAGTAACAAATTATAAATTATATATGCTTCATTTAACCACAAATAATAATATATATATCCATATATTGATATATTTATTATTTATAATTAAATATTTATATATCATTGGTTTGGGTAGCTTTTAGTTAAAAAATATATAACTTAAAATCAAACCGAAACTCGATAAATTTTAAATATATTAACTTGAAATCAAATTGAACGGTTCAATTAACCTATCTTTAGGTTTGATTTTATTGGTTTCGGTTCTGTTTAGCGAGCTAACGATTTTTTGAACCTCCTAAGGACGGCAGGCAAATGGCACCCATAGAACCATGACTGGACTTGCAAAATAATCCCAAAGGTGATAAAATTTTTAATCTGACTCACATTTTCCGATACTAAGATTCCAGGATGGATCCAGGGTTTACAAAAGGTCGAGTTGTTAGAATCTTCGTAAGTCAAATGTTAGCATTGAAGATCAATCCAGCAACTCACCAAACATACGGTTGGGTTCCAAAGAAGCACCAACTTAATTTACTGATTAATTGAAACTTTAAGGGACAATGTATGTTCAAGGGAACATACATAAATCCAAGGGAGTAGGGAGTAAATTAATAATTTGACACATATGAAAGGTCAAAACAAGAAGATATTTTATTCACTTTTGCTTAAAAACTTATAGAAGTCACATCTGTAGTTACATATAGTGTTCAGGCTAAGAGGACTAAGGAAAAGAAAGAAAGGCCGCACCGAAAGAATCTCTTGTCAACAACCACTGTGAGGTCACCATGCATAATTTCAGTGACTCTTGTAAGAAGTGAGAGATGGACCAAGATGTCTGCTCCCTTACAACCAAGGATATCGAAGAAAGTCCCAAGATCCAAGTCATAAGGAGAAGACGACTGCTTGTAATAGCAGTTGCCCCCATGGAAAGAAGCTGGGCGATGGACACTAACATGGATCAATCAAGCAACTCCTTAGAAGCCGGTGCGCTTCTCACCCATCTACTATCCCCCATTTGGATATGCAAAAGGGCAAACAAATGGCCTGATAGATAACTCTAGTCTCAGGAAGGTGTTGACTGATCCACAATAGTGACTTTTCCTCTGAATATGACAAGTAGAAAGTCATTAGCTCGAATTACTCAATCATCATCCAAAAATGGACCCTTGAGTAATAAAAAAGATGAGAGAATCCTGATCACTCGCTAATCCACTTGACCCTTAAAAACTTCGTCCTAGCAATACTCAGCCTGCATTTTAAGAAATCTAGAGCTTACTCTCGAGAACATCTACTCCCTACAAAATATTCTCTCGGAGCATAGCCATCAAATCCTCTGTCCTTTACTCTTTTTCGCCCTAATTCATTGTTAGAAATTGTTGCTGACTTGAGCTTTAGTGGAGAACCTAGGGAGCAAGTCTCAATTTCTTTGAGGCTCATATTCTAGTTTACGGCGTATATGATCCGGGTTGAAAAATTCATGAATTCGATCCAAAATTTTTCAAGCCAAATCAAGATCCAAGTAAACTTTTATCAAATCAGCTGTATAAAAAAACTCCTCTAATTGGCCCTATCATGTAATTTTTTTTATCAAATTAATTGTAAAGAAAACTATTTTTCAGAAACTCTCATGTTTGTGTCGCCTTTAACATGTAACTTTATTTATTTAATTGGTGAGAACACTCATTTTTTAAAAGAAATAAGTCATAATAATTTTGCTAGCTAGCATAAGTCATAATAACTATTGCCATCATTTAAAACAATTTCATGTCTTTATACCATAACTAAAAATAGTTAGGAATTAAAAAATGACCCATCCATTGAAAGTAACTCTGCTATGAACTACATAACGAAAATGGTCCTATAATCTATAATTGAATTATACAAATGAACTCTTTGCCCACTTGGAGTTTGCAAAACCTTGATGGAAGCAGCCTTGGAAAGGGATATTATGTTTGGTTAAATGGTTAAAATTTTACTTTTCATGTTGTTGTTAGCTTGTTGATCTGTCATTGTTTGTTATTGTTATGGATATGAAATATAAATAGTATTTGGTCGGAGTGCTATTAGATACAACCATTGAATGCTAAATGGCCAATATGAATACATTTTGTTTTGTTCGGCATATTCATTTGTTTATCATTTTTTCAAAAAAGATACAAATCAAAAACTTTAAAAGAAATCAAATAAATATGCTATTATGTTTTTTGTGCTTAAAAAATATATTTAATTAAGAATAATACATAAATATGACATAACTATTAATAGAAGTACCATAACATGTGTTGGGTATAGCATTAGTTGGGTTAACCTCATTAATTAGTACAGTGAGCCCATAAGTAGTAAGCCTAGAAAGAAAAAAGTATTAACCGGCCCATTAGGTTTAAACTCAGAAAACACGAAGACCGATCTTGATCAACCTCTAATCAGATTAAGATCAGACAATTGTTCGAGTGACCGGACGGTTATTAAGTGGAATACAAATTGGATTGGATTATATACCCAAATGACTTCATAACTTAATGTCTAGCCAAGCGGCTAATCTAACCGAGTGGTTAATACGATTAAGTAGTTTATATACTTTGCAGTTTGCCTAGGCAAAGATTTTTGAACAAACCAATATCAACTGTTCATCATTATTAATTTGATGTTTAGTCGTCCAAATGTTTCTAGTCAACTTCACGATCAGAATGTGTAAATGGAGGTTAAACTAATTAGTTTTCAATTGGCCTAATCACTTACATCATGGTCGGTTATTCTTCTTTAGAAGACTGGTATCAACTGGTAATATGATTATAAATATGTTCCACTTCCCTTGAAAAGAGGAATAGATTTTGAAAAATAATGACAGAACATAGTTTTTTAACACTCTTGTTCTTCCAAAAAGCACGGAGCTAAGTCATCCATTTCTCCCATATTCTAATTTTTTAGGGAAATTGTTGGCTTAAGTGTTAGAGAATAAACCTAAAAGCGAGTTTTGATTCTTTCGAAATTCTTATTTGTTACTGTGATACGTAAAATTCGAATAAAAGGTTTAACAATTCAACCCGATTTTATTTGAATCAAAATTTAGATTTGAGGTACGCATCATTGGCGATGTCTATGAAAAATGCATAAAATCCACTTGTTCCTATCTAAATGAAATTACACCCACAAAAATCCACTAACCCATAATCTTTGACGAAACTAGTAGACATAATGAACACAAGAGCGCATAGACAATGGAGCCAACTGCCGAAGGGTGCCCCTTCTTGTGGCATCCTTCCCGAAGAAGGTAGCCAATGAAGTGCTCACTCACCAGTTGCTTTGGATATTGGAGTCCTAGCCGCTCAACTTCAAGACATGTCAAAGATGCTAAAGTCCTCCTGAGACAAATTTGAGGACCAAACTTGTCGAGCTAAGGTCCTCCACCCATAAGTTTCGACCTCAAAAGAAAGGTTGAAATGTAAGAAAGCCGCCTTAAGGAGGAGCCACTCCTGGGTGACTCAAAGAAAGATGCATGTGGCCCCCGAGGAGCAAAACCAAATTGTTTCCTCCTTGTTTGAAGGCTGTCTCAACTTAGAGGTTAGGGAGGAGAGCTCAGAGCGACAAAATCCCTGATATACTAGGGATTTCGGGTACCATTCTATTCAAGAGGAAGGGTTATGCAGTACTATTCCTTGAACCCTCCCGACCAAGAAAATATCAGACGTATCTACCAATCATTTAGAATTGAGAATATTCCTCAATGCAAATGGAATCACCTCCACAACTGAGGTGGAGGAGAGCATCAAAAAAATAGAATAGCAAGTCTTCTGAGGAAGCTTTGCTAGTTAGACGACCCAAATGGGTCGTTGCTATTTACCTCTAAGATCAAGAAGCACCAGCTTCCCTATAAATTTAAAATGTTCATAGTGGAGCCTTATCACGGAAGTATCAATCCAATAGATTATATGGATCACTTTCGTACTCTGCTCGACTTCCAAAATCCAAAGGATGTCACATTATATATCTGTTTCCCTTTAACTTCAAAAGGGAGATGGACATTTAGTTTTACATGTCAAGGACAAATTCCATTAGGGTCCAATATCTCCGTGTGTGGATGGAATGAGGGGCTTACTTTGGATGTTACATCTAGACTTGATTCTTTATGGTGTTTAATGATTCCGCAATTTTAGGTGGTGGCTATTACGTGAGCAATAATATATCCCTAAGGATGGTCAGACGACAATTATGGTTGTGATCCTAGGCCTAACCAATGATTGCAATTCCTCCACGAGTTCTCAAATTTTACAAATAATGACTCCCCCCCCCCCCCCAAATTTCACTTGCGCTCTGGTGCTTTTTATGGATGATGTTTGCATTCTGTTGATGAATTTATATCAAAGAGAACAATTCAACAACCATTTTATGGCTTCCAAAGCTTCAAAACCTTTTTATATTTTCTTTGAGCTTCATCATCTCATTCATATTTCTTGAACTTGTTTTAGGATTATAAAACGATCTCTTAAACTTGGAAGTAACTAAAATATGGGGTGCATGAAGAGAGAAAACTTGTATTGGAACCAAATTGGAAAATAAACTCAATTTGCTTCTTATTTGCTTATTACTTGTGATGATTTGTAGCCAAGAGTTCAGAATGATGACTATATCTGACAAATGATGTCTATAAGTTTGGTGGATTTCACCTCTCCCAAAACAACCTCATCATTATAACTTCTCTTGACAGCTTTGATTTTTCATGGTAATTCTCCAGTATGTGTGGGCCACATATTGCAAGCTACACCAGGAAGCATGTTGCATGACCTTTCCCTAGATGATGGCAGAGAAACTATCACAACTGCTAGGCAGTTTCTAATAATTTGTGGACTTTGAACAAATATGTAGCAGTCTTATTGACTTAATCTGAAAATGTAGGGAGTCCTATTGGGACGAGGCTGGTGGAAGGAGTTATAATATAGGGAAGGGCTACCCATTTTATATCAAGGTTCAATGATGACCGTAATGGGGAACAAAAATTTGTTTCTGCGCCTGCCACTATCCCATCTACAGATGAGATAATTTTAGCCTATTGATTTTTGAACTATTAAGGTGTTACATTATAGGGCAGCTTGATCTTGTTTACCTGCTTTTGGAGTCGACAAACTAAGTTCAGCTGTGATTGATTCCTCTTGTTTCCTCTAGGTCATGAGTTTGATGCCTCCCTACTCCTGAAGTTTCCCTCATGTGCCCAACCCTTTTACATCTCTTGTACTTATCCACATCTGCAAGTCCTGTGATGACTTTATGTGCCCAACCCTTTTGCATCTCTTGTGCCTATCCACATCTGGAATCTCCTATGATGGCACTGATTGAGTTTTCATCAGAATTCATAGCTGAAGTAGAGAACAAACAAATGCTATTCATCGTGGTGATCATCTATGAAATAAGAAATATATTCATAGAATTGTAATAATGCTTTGAATGTTAAAACATTCAAGAGAATGTCTTTTCCATGGATGAAAAGATCGGCATCGATCGTGATTATATTAGTATTGGATATAGAAAAAATATATACAGGTTTCGGATGCATTAAAAGAAAAAAAATTATAAATAATAAGCTGACAAATAAATATCGGTTGATATATTAACCAAATATCAGATTTATCTACCGAAATTTTGAAAATTGGCCAATTTATTATAATATATTCTTGATACAGCAACATATTATTGGTTGATATATCAAATGCTAGTTAATATTTTATTCTATAGTCTTATCGCTTCTACTTGACAAAACCTCTCATCTCTAATTTCACAATGATACGATTTTATTGGGAAAAAATAGTGATTGTGCTTGCTTATGGTCACGTTATGTGGTTTGCAATACATAATGCATCTTTCATACGACACAGCTAAACGTGGATGGGACATTGTTAGCAACCACAGGGGTTTGGGTGGCTTTTCTGTTACTGTTGGTAATTGTGTGTTATAGCTGAGTTGGAAGATATTATGTACCAGCTATTATGCTAGACTGCCTCAAAATCTGTAGCTCCACCATCTCTTATGTGCTAGTCATTAATTATCGAAGAGACAACTTGTTGATTTGTTAAGAAATGATCAACTTCAATGTTGCAGTCTGATTGCTTTTACAATGCTGACTGGACAGAAGATATCCGTGTGGTTGTTCATTTTCTCCAGAAGGAACATCCCGATGCTCCTCTATTTCTTGTTGGAACTAGTATTGGAGCAAACATTTAAGTATGCTGATCTTTGTAGTGTGGAATTCTGCAAGATCTTTTATTGTGCTAATGTATTCAACTATAATGCTTTCAGGTAAAATGTCTTGGAGAAGATGATGACATTCCCATCACAGGGGCTGTTTCCATCTGTTCTCCTTGGGACCTGTTTTGTTAGTGCTTGAACGTCATACACACAAATACTTTGATAGAATCACTTTTGATTCAGTTGTAGTATGGGTAAAACTTATTCCCCATCACGTGTCCAGCTTTTTTTGCAAGTCACTCTTGTGATATTCATAGTCCAACTCATCACACAACAAAAACAGAGTAGCTTTCCAATTAAATATTTGCGGTGAATTTTATGTTAGGTGTTTCTTTCAATATTTTCTTTCCTCCGACAGATTGGTGACTGATTTTTATGTCCTAGACTTGTGCGGAGATTTTATGACAGAGCTCTTGCTCTTGTTCTTCAAGGTTATGCACAGCTCTATGTCCTTTCAAGCTACTGAACTTAGATATTGCATTTTCTTTTGTCTACTGAAGTCTTGTGCTGTGATTTCTGCTTGTGTGCATACATTAGTAAGTAATGATTGGTTTTTGATGCTGTTTTGTCAACTGTTCATTGCGGACACCAGCGTTGATTTTCTCGTCTTGCTAATTGGGAAGGACTAAAAAAGGTTGTCTTCCTTTTGGTTAAATAATCAAGTCTGTTCCACCATTTCACAGATCCGCTGACAGTAGAAGGCAATGATTTCTTTTCACCTATATCAATATCCTCTTTTGTGCATTGCCCATTTACCCTATGCTTCTATGACCTTTGCTTTTTGGGTACCTTTATGACATATGATGGGCATATTGGTACTTGGGGATAATCCTCCAATTGTATCTTTGTTAGACATGGGCTTGTGTGCCATTCATGTAATAGAGTCCGAGTGGCATGGCTCTATTACTTGTGCTTCTGGCACCTTGAGCCACAATAAAATTAGTTGCTTCCAAAGGCACTGTTAGGTTAAACTACGTATGTCTAAATCATCCATAGTTCCCACCACTCATCTTATCCTCAATAAAACGTACTCCTAGATTTTTGTTAGTGTTTTTGTTTTGTCATTTTGTCTTTTGCCATTTTACCACTCATCTACAATCTGAAGTTCTCTTTTGATCCAAAAAATAAAGACAATAATAACTTTTTTCCATTCTTTTTTCTCCAAGGATCTTCTATTTTTGGAGAAAATTCGTGGTATGTAATTTATCAAGCTAACTTAATTTGCTAGATTTTTCCCACTTAGTGAGAAAAGGCTTTGCTTTGTTTGATTTGGTTAATGTAACTAGCTAGATTTTTATATTGTTGATCTAGAGATTCCAATGCATCACTTTCATGTCTCCTCATCTCTGTTTACTTTATTTGAGTATCTGTTTTTCTCCTTTTCCTAATAGGATTGGAAATTTTGTAGTATCCATATCCATATGATTGAATCCTTGGGTTTTCAAAGTTGGTCTCTGTCTTCTTATCTAAAGATAACTTAAAAAAAAGTTGAGAAAAACTCAGAAAGAAGGTCGTACTAAGTTAGATGGTATTGGATAAAATAGGTATTTCTTTCACTTCATAGCAACTTTTCACCTTTTTAGTCTTTCTACCTTTCATTTATTATTTTCCTTGTGTTGCGACTAAATATACTTGAGAATACCATTGACTTCTAATGTGTTTATATTGAAGTCATGATGATGCTTCTGAATGTGCTGAACTTCCTTCCTACTTCCATTTCTCCTCTGATTATCTCCCTCCTGCAACGGCTGCGTAGCATCCACGACTTCAGTAACCGTGCCACTTGCCTGGTTGGAGAATACCAGGTGTATGCATTTTTTTCCCTAATTTGCAGCAGGTTGCTTGTCACCTGAAAATTTCTGAGTCTCCACTGCCTTTGTCAGACTGCTGATACACACTACAGGCAGTGCAGCAGAGCACGTTAACCGGAAAACATATCTGTATCGCTGCTTAGTGCTTTAGATGATCCACTCTGCACTATGGAAGCTATTGTGTGGGACAAATGTAGGTCTAGCAACAACCATTTTCGTGTCTTGGAATATCTGCTTCTTGATCTTTTATGTTTTTTACAGATTTAATAAAAAAATTGTCTGAGCCACCACATAGCATGGTGGACATCTAGCATTAATTGAAGCAATAACTGCATTTGGGCTGTGGTACTTGTTCATGCAGTCGATTTATTTCATAGATAGAACTAACATTGTATATGTATCTGTTGAGCATAAAAAATCGTTGTGAGAAAAGACGACTCTCTTTGCAATTATGTAGATACCAAACTACCAAGTCTTTTCTTGCTCTTTTGTATGGAATAGATGTTGGATTTTTTTTTTCCCATTTCATGCACTTTTCTGCGCATTTGTGTCATTTAGGAATAATGTTATAGGGCTATTACTTAAACTCTCTGTGGACACACATTTGTAACACTTAGTTTCACTTAATCTATTTTGATGTTATCAGTTTATTTTGGATATATTAGAAATATTTATATGATAAAAATTTAAAAAAAAATTGAGAATGAAAGTAGGCTTGGTGCTTGATACACACTGGACGCATGCTCATACGTATTTTAGGTAAATTGTGTGTGCCCAAGGAGCATCTTTGGAGCGTTCGAGTATATTTCATGCAGGTTGTATGACGCTTGAATCGCGCCTTTATAGCGCTTATACACAAATCTGGCAGATTGCTCATACGTAAGCCGCACTTGATGTGTTGGTCTTTTTAGAGTGGAAGGTTTGTGCTTTCCGTTAGAAAGGGAACGTTTTGGACATTTGTTATAAAGTCTCCCAATTCGGCATTTTATTGAGAACTATCATAAGAAATTGAACAGAATTAATATATTCGGATGTCCTAATATATTTAAATAAATTTAATGATTATACCTATCATTTATAGGTGGTAAAAGAAAGTGGTGTTTGATCCTAGATGGGCCACTTCTAGGTTTAAATAATAGTGATTTGGTTTAAGGTTACCGTAAGTATGTATAATTTTTTCTCAAAGTTATTCTTTTAATAATTGGTTCTCCAATTTGAGTATATTTTGAATTTTTGATATTTTTATCTATATTTGATTTAATATTTGAGACTTTTGATTTGAGACTAGCAAACTTGACCTCCATTCAAATTTGTAATATCAGATTTTGGATAATTTCGTACATTTAGACTATTTGATGTTCACATTTGGATTATTAACTTTGTGTACAAAACCACATTTGAACACTTTTTGATTTGTTATATTGATATGTTTGGACATTTGGCTTATGTAATATTTTGTACATGTTTTATTAGTTTTGTTCCCTTAATCTGATTTATGGATGTATTTTTTTATTTTATTTATATATATATATATATACTAATATTTGTTGAGGAATCTACTCACAATTTTATTATTTTTGACCCTTTCAAATTAAAAGGTTATGGATAGCTTGTAGGTAGCTTAGAGGATGACGTCGATAAAAGTTTTATTTATATTTTGTTATTATTAGATTGACTGTTGGGTTGTATTTATATTTTGATGTATTTTTTGGTAACGAGGGAATTATGTATAGATTGATATTAGTGTACTATATTTTGATGGAGGCATGCATTTGGATTATTTCTATATTTAGACTGGCACTTTCAATTTATACTGGGTCAGGTTTTATTTTACTTACGGATTTTAGAGCAAATTGTGACCAATAATTAATATCCGGATTGATAATTTGAAGAGATCATGTGATATTTGATATCATTATTATTTTTTCTAGATTTGATATTTTGTCAAATCCAACCCAATAATAAATATTATATTAGGGTATCCCTCTTTTAATCAGGGATTTATTTCGTGGATTATAATTATTATCTTTAATTATTACCTATTTTTAGTTTGGGTTTGTGATAACATTCTGACGTAACTTCTCATCTATTTTTATATAAGATTGTTAGTATAGATGGACAGCTTTTGTTGATCCAAACAAGTTAGTATGACTTGTAAGTTCCATTTGTTTTTTAATTTTACAGGTGGGCGAGAGCTGTCAATGAAATTCTGAGTCTTCTATGCTTGATCCCGTTTATGCATACACAAAAGAAGGTGCGGATTATTGCTTTTGCTTTGCTTATTGCACCTGTGTAAATTATCAATACAATAGTAATCACTTATTCGAAAACAAAATAGAACAAGAAAGTATGAAATTCTACTTTATGGGTCAGCTATATAAATTTGCATTTATTATTCTACTCAATTTAGTATTGTTTCCTCTGAAAGTAAAGTCAAGTAAATTATTTTTATCACCTCATTCCAATTTTTTTCCAAATGTTTGAATCAGGTTGAACATCATTCCCTTGTCTTGTCTTATGCAAGAATTTTCATGTGGCTCATATTATCCATCACTGTACATACAGATATGGGTCACATACCTTGTTAGCGTCTTCTATAGTTCACGGTCCATATGTAAATGTTGGGCAAGATGGAATGGTTGCTGTCCTGAGTAATGAGCTAACTAGAAACACCACGGTCGAAGACTCACCCGAGCCGCATAGGACTGAACGAAATGAACAACGGAAAGAAAGGTTAGATCCTATGCCTGCCGCTTCAGAAAGCTACAAACAAATGATGAGAAACCATGAAACAAATTCTCCCGCTGCAAATTCTCTTATCATGATCAGCTTTCCAGGCAAGCTAAAAGATCAATGTGATTGCTGATTTATGTTGCAGTTGTAACTACTCCATCAATTGCAGTCTCAACGCTTTACTACTTTGAAAAGAAGATGAAAAACAATGTCTCAACTGCACCCATGCCCAGAAGATAGTGATCCTTCTTGCCAAATTGTTGGTTATAATTCTGTATCTACACTCCTAGCAATCAGCAATTGCCATTTTAATTATTGGGAGGTATTTACAGCAAAGATCGATTCGATTATGTTGTTCCAATGATGTTAGGGCCTTTCCTTTTCCTTCTTGTTCTCTCATTTTTAATAAGATATGTCAAATACATTTTAATATAGTGTTAAAATTCCGACCCTTTGAACCGTCAGGCATTTATTCTATTAGCTTCAAAAGAATCGAATTGTGTTTTCATATGGAATCAAGCTCCCCTTGATCTCTTTATCTTGATATGTCAGAATTTCTTGTGACTAAAAATTCAAGTTCTGATCATTAGTAATTATTTATATTTCTTATGATCCTATAGTTTCACTGACGAGGATAACAACAGGAATTATCCTTTGCAGACCAA
Organism: Nepenthes alata; assembly: GCA_028571085.2. Lineage (NCBI taxonomy): Eukaryota > Viridiplantae > Streptophyta > Magnoliopsida > Caryophyllales > Nepenthaceae > Nepenthes > Nepenthes alata. Next base: position 1,254 of record JAOVVI020006202.1, on the reverse strand, counting down.
ATGAAGCACCATTGAAGAAAGTGATTGATATTAGAAGCAACTGAAATGAGGAGAAGCAGGCCTAGAAAGCATGGGATGTGGCCGTGGTGTATGAAAAGTGTTATGATCAAGTATGTCTTACTTTCTCTGTATTGATTAAATATTTAATGTCATAGTTTAGAAGAATTGAAAAATTACAATTGGTGCGGATAATAATTTTATTTATACCTTTAAGTTTTACATGTACTGTCACTTTCCTGCTGTTTTTAAAATTTCTTCTTTGTTTTGTTCAAAATGAGTGAGTTTTTGGCATAATTTTTGGGATTAGATTTAACTAATCCCACTAAGAGACAGTTAGGTTTTCTTTGTGGTTGACCATTTTCTCTTGAAAAAATGACGTTTAGATCTACAGGAACCTTGAGGGAGAAGAATAGGTATTTGTAACAAAATATACTGTTAGGATCATTTTTATGATTGGTATATTTCGTAACGATATGTAATATTATATCGATGTCGGGTTACGGATTGTCGAAGTGCTACATCAACATATATCCGTTGCTGTCCGTTCCATCTTCCATGGATACCGCGCCTGCCGTGTACTCTCCAGTCGCTCGAGCCCAAAATCCCGAAGCCCTGTACTCTCCGTGCGCTTTCTACCCGCTAGACCCCAAAAACCCGAAGTATTGCGCTCGATGTGAGCTCACTATGAGCTCGAACGCAAAATCCCGAAAGCGCCCGCTCGCTGCTCGAGCGCCGTGGCAACGGATAATTTTTAAATGTATTTTATTGCGCCCTCTATATATACTTGGCTTATAATTTTAAAACCCTAGGACTCTTGATAGATCAGTTTCGTGCCCCTACTTGAGAAGAACATTATTTATACTCTATTGATCTTGCTCCATTTGAGAAAATCAAAAACTACAACATTGTGATTCATGTTCTAATGAGTTTTCTCCATATTTTCTCTTTACAGTTTAACCACTTCCATTCTTTTACCTTCGTTGGAGACGTTGATACGTTGAAGAAGTAGACCCGACCGTGTTCAGCAATTCAAGTGGCTCAAGAGAGAAGATTGACGTGAAGATCAAAATATATCCGGTTTCGTTGTCGCGGGCAAATCTAAGGAGTTCTTTGGTATGAATCACATGACCAGAGTAAGTCGACTAGGTTAGCGCGTCGTTACTACCCGGTCTGTAAATTAATTTTCATATTGCGTTGCTTCCCTTATGGGTATTGAGTTTTCCCTTTATCAATAAAAATTATGTCTTTTTATTA
>JAOVVI020006201.1:2220-15823 GCA_028571085.2 Nepenthes alata | reverse complement strand
AATATTGAACATATTGAAAAAAAAAAATTTCTTAAAAATCGTAAACCGATAATCAAATATCAATCGATATATCAACTAAATATCAGGTATTGGCCGATATATCATAACATATCATCTAAATATCAGGTATATCGACGGATATATCGGGATATATCGTCGATGCAACAATATATTGTAATTTTTTTCCACAGTATTGAGAAATATTGATATTTGGGGACCGATATCGATATATATTGGCCGATATTTCTATCTAGCCTATTAAATTGAACATGCATGAATTCAACAGCTCAAGCATATCGATCTTGAATATATAGTGAATTGATGTTACCTCTGGATCAGATTCTTCAGAATCGAAGGGTTGCAATTGTTTCTTCCCAGCAGCCGATGAGAATGCAGCTAGAAACTGGGGATTGAGCGAAGACCCAATGGAGGACGCACCTGCAGCGTATACCAAGCGTCGATGAAAATATTGGCCAACATATATTGATATCGGGATTTTCCAATACCGATATTTTCTAATACAGCGATAATATTGCGATATATTTACATACAGTAAAATATCGGTTGATATAACTCTATTATTTTACAATTTTTTTAATTTTTTTATTATATATCCAAATACCGATATTGCTGCAACCAAAACCAATACCGGTATTGATATTTCCATCCATGGTGTCAAAAAAACATTGAAAATCTGGCAGAAGTTTTAGCAACTGAGTTATATATGGACAGATCAAGAGAAACACTTACCATAAATGAAATCAGACTCTAAGGCTTCAGGCCATTTATACCGACTTAATACCTAAAAGGAAGCACATCATTTGTAATATACATACCAAAAACCGGCTAAATAGTGCGTTCTTCAAGTTCATCAGCATTACCTCTTCTAGTCGCCAGAGTCCCACAGACCTCTGAAGCGAAGCGATAAGGGAGCATAGTGCAATGACATGTTCGATTTGCATCATCTTTGGCATATCTTGGAAGTTCGGCCCCTGCAGAACCCAAAATTAGGATTTCTATGTGCGCATACCATAGATAAAAATATCAACCAATATTTTCTAACACTACAATAATATTACGATATACTACCATATTAGCGTTATATTAGTTGATATTTAAAATATTGGTTGATATGGACAATATATCGGCTAATATTCGCCTGCGCACTTGAGATTCTCAGAAATATTTTTTCTTTTGATATATTTTATATAGATACATATTACCGATATACCCAATACAGATATGACCACGGCTAATACAGCTACTGATATTTTCATCCATTGTACATATCCATACTATCGTTTTCTTAATGCTGAAAGCTTTGGATCATAAAAGCTTGCCGAGCAATTTGTAGAAATATTATGCCTGTGAGACATGGAGAATCAGCTGCACTTTCATGCCATTTCCGCCTAAAGCAGCTTCAAGTGCTTCTTTAGGGAAAATATACCCGGAGAATCTGAAGAATTCAATATCCCAGAGTGGAGAAACCCATTTTGCCGTGTTTCTAGGCAGGAATCCGAGTTGAACACAATCTAGTTGAAGAAACAAAGCAAGATCATTACTCAATTAATAGTTCCAAATAGAACAAGGTTTAGAGTAGCATTAATGAAAATATCAACCAACCTGTATCAGTATTGGACCTCCCAATACCAATATATCCCTACACCATGAAATATTGCAAAATATTGTCGAATCTTCAAAATGTTATTGTTTCAGTGAAATATCAAGATATATCGGCCTAAACTGCATATGTGGCCAATATATCATCTAATACGATTGATATATCTACTGATACAGTATTATTAGCTAATAATTCTCATAATTGTTTTTCTTTTATTATATTCGATACCGATAAATATTTTTTGATACTAATATGCCGAGACCAATATCGATATTTTCTGGTACAACAACAATATCGTAATATGGTACTATATTAGCGATATATCATAATATGTTGGCCAATATACCCGATTTTCAACAAATATGATTGACAAGTTTGCCAATACGACACTATCAATTTACGATTTTTAAAATTTATTTTACTGATATATCTGATACTAATACGTAATACCCGATATATTAAATACCGATCTGCTACAATTGATACCGATATTTTCATCCATAAATTGGCACATTATGGATAGAAAAACCTTAACACACCAAGAGCAGCCCCCATATTCAAGCAAGTCCTTTGTCCTGTGCTTACTAATGAGTGCTACAGTCAAGCATTCACTAATATTACCCTTGACCAAAGTTCCTTATTCTTATACCCTTTTACAATGTCACACTTTTGCAGAGAGTCAAAAGAGTAATACTGAAAGAAACATTGGGCATGATGAACTCATTCAGCAAGGGTAACATTATGAAATGCATGCCGATAGCACAAAATAAAACCACTTACGTGAATAAGTTCATACTGTGAGCAGCTTGTCCTAGTTGAGCTTCTCAAAGAAATGCTATTTGATTAAAAGTTTTCCAAAAACAAATTAAAGTAGCTCAAGGTTCCTTCATTATGACATAAAGAACACAAGTCAAATCACCAAACAAACTCTTTGCACCATAGGGATAACGTTACATCAATGGATAAAAATATCGATATGAATATTGGTCCAGACCATATCAGTATTAGATATGTTGGAAGAAAAAAAAATTATAAAATCGTAAGCTAATCGGGCTTTTATCAGCCGATATATTGCAATATACCACCAATACAGCAGCATAATGCAATCATAGATGAAAATATTAATATTAACACCGGTCACAATTGTATTGATATTGACATATCAGATAATATATATTGGCATTAGATATATTTGAGGGAAAAAAAATTTATAAAAATTACAAGTTGATATGGCCACATCAGCTGATAAAAATTATATAACGCAATATTGTCGTAATATTGAAGAATATCAATATTGGAGGGTCTAATACCGATACATATCGACCAATATTTGCATCAATAATTACGATATTATTACAATATTGAAAAATATCGGTATCTGAGACATTAATACCGATACATATTGGCTCATATTTGCATCTATACCACGTACATCTTACTCTTCCAAAAATCACGATTTTTGGAAACCTTGTGCAGTGGGCTGTCTTTTTAACCTAAAGAGTGGCAAAAATGATACTTTTGCCATATAAGGCTGGAGAGAGAGGGATTGAACTTGAGATGTTATAGTTCCAAGGCCATAGCTTGATACTTTACTAAGTTTTAGAGCAGTAAGCCAAATAAAATTCTCTCAAATGACAAAAAATCCTGAATTTCAGTTTTACCTTCTTGAACAAGCTGCTCAAAGGAGCTCCAAAGTGTAACTAACCCTAGCAAATAGCCTTCAAAACCTCAAATTTAGCTACTTGGGAAGCCAAAAACTGTTTGTTACAGAAATCTTATTGATCTAAATGAAATTATTAGAGCAGAGAAGTTTAGTAGCCAACCAAAAAAGTCACCCAGAGCCTGAGATTTCTTGCTTTGCGGTGTCGGAGGAAGGTATGATGTACACAGTCTTACTACTACAAAACAAGATACTATTTTCATGATTTGAATATTTGCTTGCCCCTCCCTGGTCTCAAGAACTCAAGCTGTACTTACATTAATTGTACTAAGCTGATTTGGATTGTATAGCTGCCAGGGTACAATAAAGCAACCTTATTATTACACTGAATTTCACAATCTATGGCCAACCAAAATAGGTACTAATTGATTATAGCAATGTTGACATTTGTCCTATGCCGGACTGTCCCTATTGTGTGGATGATTCAAGCCTAGTAACAGCCAAAGATCTACCAAGAAGCCCTCATACAAAAATGAAAACTTAAAAGCAAGAAAGAGATAGAAATATAAATGTAATGTTAAAAAAAGTAAATGGCCAAACAAAATTACTTACTGAAAAAAAAGTAATGACCACAAATAATGGAAAATTTTCAATTTAAATATGCAGCAAGTGCATAAGGCTCTTGCTCCATAGGGCATGGTGTGACGTGCTCAACCTTACCCCCATACAACAAAGAAAATGATGTCCTGTTTTCAAACCTATAATTCACAACATTTATGCAAACATTGGTCAATAAATATTGGTATGGGGGCCACCAATACTGATATTTTCTAATATCGTAATATATTTTCATATCGGATAATATAGTTTTATCACCTTATGATTTTTAGAAATTTTTTTTCATTCGATATATCCGATACCGATATATATTGTCCAATAAGTCTGATATTGATATGATCACGACCAATACCGATAGCAATATTTTCATCCATGGATAGAAGCCTAGATCAAACCCAAAGAAACCCATCATTTCTCCAACACAGAAAGCTTTCATTACCCAGAAACTTAGCCATTAGCTTGGCAGCCAAGAATGCATATTTTACCTCCCTCAGATGACTCGTTTGGGTAAGGAACAAGGACGCTCACAGCATTTGCATCTGCAGGCACATTTTTACTCCGTTTTAGAACAATATCTGCCATCCCGAATTCTTTTTTACAAGATTTGCCAAGAAAAGTAGCCAATTTTCTCAATCGTGCACCATTAGAATCTGCTTTAGTCTGGAAAAGATGGCTTAAACCAACAACAGATGCTTCAACTGAACCAAGGAAATTCATGCCCGATGATGATGATTTGCACTGATTAGCCTGTCAGGAGAGGAAATGACCAAGTAAAACCAATTATATCAACAATCCTCAAAAAATATAATCCATGTATGCTGACTCCATTGAATATTAACAAAAATTCCACCAGACAAATCACTGCTGACCAAGAAATCTAATTTCCAATAAAACTTTGGAAGTATTATTAATTAAATAGTGGTGTGATGGTTAGCAGCAACAAGGAATTGTTTTGCTGAATATTGATGATATTATTACATGCCAACAACAGACACAGGTTTGTTAGTGTTGATATTATTCCTTGATGTCAACAGTACAACAAAATCAAGCAACAAGCTGCTCAAGTTCAGTTCTTATAAGAAGTTCAACTTAAAAGAAGATGATCATATGCAAGAAGGATTTCACCGGCAGGTGACAAGATTTTAAAAGTTATCTTCTAATCCAATGAAGAATGACACAAAGCCGTATTTTTCTTGTACTTCTCACATCTGAAAAGATTCAATTGTGTCTTTTTTCAGCTGCAGAAAGTTTGTATCTAGAAATTAGGAGACTTTCCATAGTCTTGACAATTATGGATTAGCCGAATACCGAAAATAGATGAAAATATTGGCCAATATATATAGGTATCTAAGGTTTCAAATATTAATATTTTCTAATACTGTAATATGCTATAATATATCGACTAATATTCAAAATATCAGCCAATATACATGATATTTGACTGACATATTTCAAAACTTTTTTCTTCTGATAAAACCAATACCAATGTGTATTATCTAATATGTTCAATATTGATATGGTCGTGACCGATCCTAATCCCTATACTGATATTTCATCTATGATCAGAAGGCAGCATGCACTAATCACATAACAAAATCTTACAGATAAGAATTGCGTAAGTTCAGAGCTAGACAGAGCTCTAAAAGAATGAATTCCAGGAACTGAAGCAATAAGATATCCTGTAGCCCCACTAAAATCATACTTAGTCAACTCGACGATCCAGTGAGCCTGACTTGGAACATCAGTCAGAAGAGTTGCCATAAATCCAGCCAGCTGAGCAGCAAAATCAGATTTTGAATTTTCATTTGCATCAGCATTCTGAATTTGGGTAAAAAGGCATGAAAAATCAGGTGATACTGAGCGTGGGAAATCTTGCCACCAAATGGTGTTTGTCACATTGTTCCACTGCAAAGTCAGAAAAACAGATTAGTATCGGTCACAGGGCAAAAACATAGGGAAACAAAATAAAAAATTGATGATCATATCAAACAACTAGGGAAATAACACAAGAAATCCAATTTGGCTCACAGAAAAATTAAAAGTTTCACTGAAACAAGAAACAAATATTACAAATACCTTTGGAATTTTTAACAATGCTGCCAGCAAATAACATCAATCACATAATAGTATGCATCCCAGCCATATTAATAGTCAACACCCATGACACAAAATTGAATAAATGTTGTGCTTTTCCTATTTTGTTTGATTATTTTTTTTTTTTTGCTTGTTTACCTATTAGGAAGAAGAATAATTTACTTCAAAGGCAATAACTGTGTTTCATTTGAAATTGATGCCTAGTGTTTGGATAACCAAATATTACACCCTAAAAAAGGAGTCAACACATTGATCTGTGGAAGGGCATGGCATGACCAGACTTATATTTTATGAAATTTAATAATCTAGTGAAATGGGTATGGGGCAAAGCAGGTATGACATATTCCCAATTACAGTAGTAATACCTATTTCTTCTCATACCAACTCCAGTATGGATGGTTCTAGTGATTTAGCTCAAATTATTGCTCCTAGTCATATGGACAAGACTGTGCACTTATGGCCACTGCCAACATCCTTTAAAATAAAACAATCATTTCACAAAAATTGGCTTCATAGTTTTACCACGATGATCAATCTAACTAAAGTTGATAAGAACCAGTTACGACACTAGAGTTTCAAAGAAAAAACTCCCCTTTGAAAGAGCATGATCAAGACTCATCCAATCCCTTCAATCTCCAGTTTTTGTTTAAACTTTTTAGATGCATTCCATCCAGTCAAACAAGAGCATTTTATTTGCAAATTTAACATTCCAACTTATATAAGTTTTTCTCAAGTAGAGAAAATTAATGGCCCGAACTAGTAGCATCTCTTGAATCACAGAGAAAAAATATCCTGTTGAAGCAAGAACCAGCCATAGGACACCTAATGGAAATCACATGCTCCTTTCTCTGCCAGGAAGTTCCTTGTCACCCAAGAGCTTGCTCTATGTAAATTATCATATAATCTGAACTTTCTATCCCACTCCCCCTTGATGTCAAAGATAGATGTCCTCAACTTGAACTTAAGGATCTTCAGTATAATAACTAGCAACAAAAAACCAAGCAAGCTCTCAAACGTACTCCCTCTATCTCAAAAGACGGCATCAATTATCAATAAAACAAAAATTTAGAAAAGTAATGGAATTATTATAGTAAAAAAAAGAACATCTTTAAGCAAAATTTCATGATTGACCTTATGATAGGGGACATCTTTGACCAAAAAAAACGTTTCAGGATGAGTTGACAATTAAGAAAAAGGTTAAGTGTACTGCACAATGCTCCCACAACACAATGTATGGAGAGAGCCAATTGCAACCTTATCCTTACATTGCATAAAGTTATTTTACTCAGATCTGGTTCAGGTGCATATGATTCGAGGCCAGGGTCTTACTGTTTACGAAATGCTCGTAGATTTTTCCTTTGAATTATCTGAGTACCACACACATGTCCTAACACCATGTGTCCCACAGGGGTAAGGTTAAGGAGTTAAGTAACTATCATATTTGCTTGGTCGCTACAAAGAAATTGATCAGCATTGCCAACTTTCGTTTGATGGAGAATACATATAATCAAACGGAGTACAACACCAGCTTAAGCTTAGTGAGCACCTGTTTTGCCACTAAATTAGCAGATGTTACAATAACACGCATACTATCTTCTCTTTGCAAAACAAGCAATTTCGGGTGATGGCAAGCAATGCCTTGCTTCTTGCTCTCTTTACCAAAAGCTATAACCACGGGAAATGGAGGATACCTGTTCCGAACAAGGTCAACATCACAAAGGTGTTAATAAATAATATAAGAGACTTGCATAACTCCAGTGCATGACCTAAATCACCAAAGCACACATTTGATTCAGAGAAAAAAGTGTAGATCCAGAAATATAATACTTACACTACAACTAAATTTGGATATTCAGGATAAGGCACAGAAGATCTTTGGTCAAGGCCCGTACTCCAACATCTCTCTGAGTTATGACACGCTATAGTGACTGGTAGATGGATAGGAATCTTGCAACAGGATAAAAACCTATGATGACACGTAGACACCTCATTAGGCCTGAATGCACAAAATGTAAGAGTTGAAAAAATAGCACTAGACATATCCACTGCCTATTTGAAAATTATAATATCTAGAGAGAGACTTAAATTAATTGAGGGATCACAACAACTACAAGGGACATTAATTTTTCAAATGAAAAAAATTTTAGGAATAGAAAGCACGACCAAGTCATTCTCAAACATTCAATGGATGTGAAGCAGCATATATACATGGATATAAACACAAAAAAGGAGTGGAAGCTGCGGCTGACAAATAATGGAATAATAAGGATATCCTTACCATAAAATGTCGCTTGTAAATGTTGCAACAAACATTTTTGTGATTCTATCAATAGGATGCAGTAGTTCTGGCAAGGAAGCAACATTACATTGGCCTATTGAACTGTGTTGCATATCTACAAGACGATTCAGATAAAAGTTCTTTCCAGGTGGCAGAATAAACTTGTCCCAACATCTGTTCTGCCCAACAACATCAGAATAAGGATTCCTCCCATCGACAGAATTCAATGGTAATCCATTAGTAATATCGTTGTCAATGTCTCTATTAAAATCATCTGTAACACATTCTCGATGGTCACCTTTTGCCTCCATAGATGCTACTTTTTGCCTAGGAATTTCAATTGAAGTTGATAATACCACGGGAGCCCCTAAAATTTGCATACTCCGCATGATGTCTGAACTGTCAAAGAAACGTTTTTGTTGCCGCAAGCCTGGCATGGCACTTTTCACCTGCAGACCACCATTCAACGGAAATTCAAGATAATTATGTAATTCCCTTTTTTTTGAGTTGCAATCATTGGTACCATCAAAGTCATAGCGAGGAACGACACATCGTCGAATGTAAGAAACGGGGTCATCACTACACAATATCTGACTGCAACAAGTTAAAAGAGCTTTGGCTTGTGAAACAATATCATCACATCCTGATGTAAACAACTCAGAATCACTCTTACTCAAAGCAAAAATCCTCTTGTTCACCTTGCCAGTTGACAAGGATCGAAACAACATCAATTTCTCCGATGGGATATCATCACATTGGTGTTCTACAGCTTCCTCCTGGAAAACAATCCTTGAAATAATAAACCCTATCCGAGAGCAAGAACCACAAGCGCCAGTCTCATTTCCACAAACAAGCATGACCTCATCTCCAGCAGACAATTCCGTGGCAAAGCCTTCACCAATCCTGACACCATTGAGAAAAACTCCATTCATGGAGGCCCTAAACCTAGCCATGGAAGCAGAAATAGGTATCCCTCTTTCCATCTCCTCATCCTTTTCCTTCATTTTAATTAGTCTATCCCTAAATTGATTAACTATGCAACAAACACTAACATTATGAGTAACAGAAAATGCCCCATCAAGAATATATAATTTACGAAGCGAAGCATCAAATAGGATCTGGCAATGCCGCTTACTGACACAGGGATGGCAGAACATGAAGTGTGAATGACGAGCGCTCCGGCCTATGGTGTACGGCTGGTCGGGGTTGAGGCAAAGAGCACTACAACGGCGACCGGTGCTAGTGGTAAAAAGTGGAACGTCGCCATCCCCCTCCTGATCATTATCATTATCATTACCATCGTGATCGAGTTGCTTCACATCAACCCATGCCACCGCTGCCTTTCTCTTCGATTTCTTGACAGATGAAAAGGGCTTCTGTAAAACATTGTTCCCTCTGCTTCTCTTATTGTTGATGTTTCTAGATTGATAAGCATAACTACTACTTGTATCAAAACTTCTCATTTCAATCAACAACTACAGATCCTCGATTCAAGTAAACAATTGGGTGTGAAAATTGAAAAGATGTGATTGATGAATAACTATAATAATCCAGGGATTTGGGAACAAATATTCGAAAGTTAATTATTAAACCAAAGGTATGCTCACCTTGAAAAAAAATTCATTTATGAAATACCAAATACAAAAGAATCGTCAGGTCAATGGCTGATAAATTCAATTACTAAGACAAAAGAATTGCTAGGTTAATGGCTGATTTTCCTTCTCCCTCCTCCTCTTCCTTCACTCTTCGTTAAATTAGGCAGGTCGATGAATTGACCGGCGACGGCAACGTCAACGGCAGCGAGGAAGCCGGAGAACCGGAGAGGGAAAAGACATTCGAATTTCTACACGGGCGACGAACAAGCAAAACTGATTTCCCGTCAAATTAATATATTATAAAATTAGATCTGAATAATTTTTTTAATTAATATTATTATAAATAAAAGTATCTATTTGATTCTGAATATAAATTCATTTTATAAATTTTTATTTTAAATAAATATCAAATTTAAAAATTATTTTAATATTTTATATTTTTATATAATTCACAATTTTTATATAAATATTTTTTATTAAAATATATACTTACATAATATTTTTTCTAAAATATTATATATTTTTAAATATTTTTATATAATTATAATTTTTAAATAAATATATTTTAAAAATAAAATTATAGACCAACCCGAACAGGCTTAGTTCAGCATTTGGATGAGCATGGTTAAGAATTTTGATCGAGCCTAACTTAATAATTATAAATTTTTATCTGAACTTAATTTATACCTAGTCAAAATTTAATTTTAATCAGATCTATATAATTTAATAAAATAAATTTAAAAAGTAAATCAATTATAAAATTATAGGAAAAAATGACAAAAAACAATACAAGAAATATCTATACTTTTTATTATTCATCTTTTAAAAACATCTGAATTTTATTATTTAAAAATATAAAAGTAAAATAACTCATGATAATTTTAATTTTTTATTTTCACTTGTACATCCATTTTTTTATATTTATATTTAAATCTTTTATTATTTATAGAAACTCTTGAAAAAAATTTACCAATATCATCTCTTCTATCTCTATTTATGATTTTTTATTTAAATTATTTATTTATTTATTTATGTATTTATTATTTTGTGGATGCCCCACGAGTCACCCCTCTATTTTCACATAGTTTGGCTACAATGTAAAATATTAGCTAGTTGATTTGATAGATATTAAAATACTATAAAGTTCAGTGTGATAACTGTTCCTTCATCTTAGATAACGATTATTCAACCTCCTTTTTATAATGAGTGCTGGGAAAGGGCGGCGGACTACTATCCCGATCCAATAAAGTCAATAAAGAATATGAATGAAGAAGAAACAATGAACACAATATTTTTTACGTGGAAAATCTTTCTCAATTAAGGAAAAAATCACGGGACAATCAGTCCATTGAAATATATTTCACTATGTGAGAGATTTTGGAACAGATTTCCCTCTTACACAGTAGAGAGCAAAGAGAAATGGAAGAACAGAGCAACAACAGCACACACACGGTTGCTTACAGTTTTTCTCCCCTTCACCGTTTTTCTCTTACACTCTTTTCTTAATCTAGGGTAATCTATTCCTTCTAAAGGACAGAATTAATCATTGCCAATAACATAAATATTCAATGCTAGAAACGCCTTCAGCATAACCGTCTGAGATCACGTATCTCCAAGAAATCTGCTGAGTTGGCATTGCATTAGATTTCCAAGCGGGCGGCCAACCGTAGGCCATTTTCGTTCTTTACGATCGGTCAACACTCCTGTTGACCGTCTGAAAAAATTATCATCCAAGAATCTCCAAAAAATCGGTTAACTTAACTGCCAAACCAGTTAACATCGAATCGATAATGTTAACCGCCAGTTCGGTCAACTCCCCGTAGACCGTCTGAAACCTTGCTCGCCAAACCGGTCAACTTCCTGTTAACCGTATGAGCCTTGCCCGCCAAAATAATATAGTTCTCAATCCACTAGAACTTCTTCACGGGAATAATCCCCAACAAACTTTTCCTCATGACCGTGAGAAAGTTGGATCCATTAGCTCGGCTTTCTCGCAACATACTTCATTCTTCCCTCTTGATAAAATTTTAGTCATCATGTCTGCCCCGTTGTCTTTAGTACTGATCTTCTCAATGGATAACAGACCAGCTGCTAGCACGTCCCTTACCCAATGGTACCGAGCATTAATGTGCTTGGATCTCGAGTGAAATGAAGAGTTATTATAGAGATGTATTACACTCTGACTATCACAAAATACACTGTACTTCTCCTGTTAAAGACCCACTCTTGAACAATTTTCTTCATCCACAGCATCTCCTTGCTCGTCTCTGTGATTGCAATGTATTCGGCTTCAGTTGTGGATAGAGCTACATATTTTTATAGCTTAGATTGTCAAGAAACTGCACCACCCGTAAATTTTACCAAATAACCCGATGTAGATTTGCGTGTGCTAATATCTCCAGCCATGTCCGTATCGAGTATCCTACCAACTGCGATTTGTCACTTCCAAAGCACAAACACCTCTTGAAAGTTCCCCGAATGTATCGCATGATCTATTTTACTGAGGACCAGTACTCCTTGCTCGGATTCGATAGAAAATGGCAAACAGTCCCAACAACATGAGCTATGTCCGGTCTGGTACACACCTAAGCATACATAAGACTTCCTACAGCAGAGGAATAGGGCACTCCTTCCATGTATCTCTTCTCGTCATCTGAGGACGGATATTGATGAGTGCTTAGCTTGTAATGATTTGCCAATGGTGTGCTCACGGGTTTTGACTTGTCCATATTGAATCGTTGGAGCACTTTCTCAGTGTAACTTTCTTAAGACAGCCACAGTTTTCTAGCCTTCTGATCGCATATGATTTTGACTCCCAGAATTTATTTCGCTGATCCAAGGTCCTTCATAGCAAATGACCGTCCAAGTTGCTCCTTCAGCTTCTTTATATTTATCCAGTCAATATTTTGTCCAACTATCAGCATGTCATCTACATATAAGAGAAGATTGACAAAATCATCATCAGCAAACCTCTGCACAAACACACAGTGCCCACGAGTAGTCTGCCAATATCCTTGGCCGGACATAACAGACTCGAACTTATTGTATCACTATCGAGGAGCTTGCTTTAAGCCATATAGACTTTTCTTCAAATGGCAGACAATTTGTTCATTTCCTTTAGCCTCAAAACCCTCAGGCTATTCCATGTAAATTTCCTCCTCAAGCTCTCCATGGAGGAATACAGTTCGGACATCCATCTGCTCCACTTCAAGGTCTTGGGTGGTAGCCAGACCCAATACCACCCGTATGGAAGATATTTTCACTATCGGAGTAAATATCTCATCAAAATCAATACCTTTCCGTTGTCTGAAACCTTTCACCACCAATCGTACCTTGTACCTTGGCTCATTGGTGTTCTTATCTGTTTTTACCCGGAAGACCCATTTATTTTTCAATGCCTTCTTCCCATTGGAAAGTGTAACGAGATCAAAGGTGTGATTCTCATGAAGAGAACTCATCTCATCTATCATGGCCTCCAGCCATTTCTCATTGCCTTCATCGTTTATAGCCTCTTTATAATCTTTAGGTTCACCGGCATCAGTCAACATTACATACTCACTGGGGGACAGACGGACGAACGGTTGTCTGTTCCGGAAGGATCGTCTAACAACAACCTCTTCGGTCGGTTGAGGCATGGTTTCAGTCTGGTCATCATCAGGCACCATGACCTCCTTCCCAGTATCTTCAACTGCCTCAGGACCACAGTTATTGCCTTCCAATGATACAGGACGGACATC
>JAOVVI020006200.1:0-15824 GCA_028571085.2 Nepenthes alata | reverse complement strand
ATCAACTTAAATGTGAAGCAGTTTTACTGGATTCTGAGTTATTCTTATCAAACATATACCTGTTATTTTCCTATAACTTGGAGAGCATGTCTTGCCTTTTGATTACACTCATTCTTATATTTTCACTTAATTTTCGGGGAACTAATCACCATATCCCAATCCTCATAAGGCCAAGAACAACCAACTCTACTGCAGATGGAGCCTCAAATCTGCTTGGTGAGCCTATAGATGAATAAATGGTGTTTAGTGAATTTAGCACCATTCTTACATAATATACATCCGAAAAAATATAAAAATATATCAGATTATCTACAGTACCCAAGTGTTTTTTAATAACCAACTATAGAATAAAATTATAGGATGGATGGTAAGAAAGACCCCAAGCAAAATCAGCGCATACAATCGTTAGTTGCACAAGTTAGAAAATTCTATACGTAGATTTCACAGTAAACTTACTGCTACTTTCCAACATATAAATATGGAGTCCGAAGAATCAAGGTTGGGATTATAATCATGCTTAATTTAAAGAAATGACCTCACAATTACCTCGACACAGTTAGGCAATTACCAAGTGATACCGCAAACGACAGAGTTAGCTTTTATATTCTTCGAAAACCTTGATGCCAAAGTGTGGCCGGGAAAAGAAGAGGTAAGGGTTTCCTGCGGGTACTACCAATCGAACCAAAATAAGATACTCTTTCTATTATCAGTCAAGTAATATAGAAACGATCTCAAATACTACCATAAATTAATGATCTAATAGAAACTCTAAGAAAGGGATTGCAGAATTTTGATAGTCCAGATATAATGATTTCTAATGCGATAATCCTTAATTCAGTCAGCCCATACAAAATTATTTGGACAAACGAGAACCCTCCAAAACTATTTGGTAAAAAGGCCTTTGTTCCAAGTATAAATATTTCTAATACCAAGACCATCTTCCTCTTTAGGTTTACAAATATTATCCCATGCCATTTTGACCGAAGAATTGTTAAAATTAGGCCTATGCCATAGAAAGCGTTAGAAGATACATTAATATTTTTTATGACAATTTTAGTAATGATAAAAATAGAAAACCAATAAAAGTGGATGTTAAATATTGTGAATGGAGATGAGTTGAAGATCACCTCTACAGGAAAGCCATCTTTGCTAATACGAACTTAATAATCAGTCATAGATAGGTAGGACAAGATAAGCAACACAACTAGATATTTAATAAGAAGCCCCCAAATTTAAACTCAGTTATTTTCAAAATATTTCTAACAACGACGCAATCTTCCATACAAATAAAACATTCATTTTTTTTCCGACTCATAGTAGGACCAAAAATTGCATCGAAATTCGTAAGACTTTGGTGCAAAATAGAGATCAAACACAAATCGGCCTAACAAAAGATCATGAGATCGTCAGTAAAAACTAATATAACTATCTGCATGTCTTTATATTTTCAAAGAAATTTAAAATCAGAATTGTTCAAAGCCTAAACTTTAATAATACCAACAAAAACCTCCATACAAAGAATAAAAAAATAGGGTGAATTGGGATCCCTTTATGGAGGCTTCTCTTACCTTTGCATAAACTTGTGTAGGACTCATTGAATATAGATGGAGAACGATGTGGTCATAATACACTTGCTCAATCCAACAAAAAAAAAAGGATGAAAACCCATCAAAGCTAGAGAAAATAAGACAAAATCTCATTTTCCGAAATTATAAGCTTTTATAAGATCAAATTTCATATTACATCCTTAAAACCTTCATTCAAATAATATTTGTACAACATTTCCTAAGCGAGTAAATATTATTAGTAACGTACCTATACTTTACGAACATAGTTTGATAAAAGTCCATCAGGTCAACCAACACCTCTTTAATTGAATTCGTCAAGATTTTAAAAATAATATTATAAATAACATTACAGTATAAAATGAGCCTAAACTCAAAAACTCTTAAAGTGACTTTCACCTTAAAAATAAAATAGATTATCGTAAAGTTAATTTGCTTAAGGACTTGACTAGAACAAAAGAAATCAATATCAGTCACATAAATGTAAGGCCTAATAATATCTCGTGATATTTTAAAAAAAGTTGTAGAAAAGCGATCCGGGCCCGTGGCCTTACAATTACTAAACCTAGACATCATAAAGTGAATATGCTTCGCCGAGGAGGTAATTAACTATGAGGACGCTAGGTGAGGAGGTACCGACTCGTAAAGGAAAAGTAGCAAAACCTCAAGGGAATTTGGCTTATTGGAACCTTGGTGATCCAAAAGGTTAGTGAAGTAACTAAGAATAGCAAAGCTCAACTCCTCCTCTGAAGACATAGGCATCCCATCCTCCTTGAGCAAGAAATAGATGCCCCTTAGATTATGCTTCTCATTGATTGTATTAAAGAACTTATTACATCAATCACCTTTATTAAGTCATTTAATATTATCTCTTTGCTTCAAGAAATTCTCCTCCATGTTAATAGCTCTAACAAAATCAATCTGAGCTAATCTCTCTTCCTCAATGCATGATCCATGGACGGGATCTAGTCGGAGAGCCTCTTGAGCGTTTTGAAGTCTTAACTTGGCATCTTGAATGGTAGCCGTAAATGCCCGAAGAAAGCTAGCATAAAAAACGTCATTGGGGGAGGTTTTGGGTGAACAAATTTCCTCCAACAGCTCTCTAAAATATGCCCAATAGGCTTATAAACCTTTCGAGATTCAATTGGATATGATTGAAAACTGTGACCTAAATGCCAATAGAATGAATAAGTTTACCCACAGTGCTCATAACGTAACTGAGATCCCTTAGCGGGAAAAACTATAGCAGCATACCAAAGAAATTAAATTAGGTAGATATAGTTTTATGCGACAATTTAGGGGTTGAGAGTGGTTCCGTCTTTTTAAGAGATGAATGTTATTTTTCTCAATATCTTAATCATCTATTTTAAAATAAATAGTTATAATTTAATAATTAATTTTAATTATTTATTTAAATATTAATAATTTAGATTAGAAGAAAAATAAATTTCTATCTTTTAAAAAAATGAAGTGTCCAAAGACAATTTGGTACCCGGCCTCCAGGTCTTCAGAACCATCCAGGAGTCACGGCCCATTCTCCAACACCATTTGCAGACGCCATCTTTCTCAGCAACGCCGCTCTTCCCATCACTGCCGCTCCTGGACGCGAGGCCCCTGCAGCCTCATCAGTCTTCACAACCAGGAACCACCTCTTTGGAAGCAACAGAGCCGCCATCGCCCTCAAATGTCCCTCCGATCTGGACGATCGGACCATCGAAAACTCGCACAGAAGCTTTATTGGTCTTCAGCTCCGAGTCACAAACACTCATGTCGCTGGTCACACCACGAACTCTCTTCCCCTCAACCTGAGGAAAGCTCTCCAATCTGAAGGTTCCAAACTCCAAGAACTCCCATCGAAGCTTCGTCACCATTCACCATCAAATCTCGATCAACCACTTCGCTAGGCACACATCCACCGTTCTTGGATGCGCCACGATCCTCAACATTATCAATCTTGTCAATACTATCTTTGAATCTTGCTACCAATCGAGTGCCCAAGGAGGAACGAGAATCCGAAGATGGAACTCGTAACACCTCCAACGAACGTTCCACCTTCTGGAGAACTGAAATCAGAAGTCAACCTGCTCCCCCAGTCGGAGAGGAGTCCGCCGGCGAAGGAGGCAGCTCAGCAGAAGCGGGGCCACCGGCCATGGGCCATTAGCCCTTAAAAAAAAGAGAAAAAAATAAAATAATTCTGCTTATTATAAGTCATTCAATCAATATAAAAAATAAACTTTACCCATAACAAATTCAATCCCAATAAAAATTATGGGCATACTACCCTTCAATTGCCCAAGGGAAAGAGATTTGGGGGAAAAGCAAAAAACATCTAAATCAAATTTATTTTACATCTAACTCAAATTTACTTTTTAAAATCATCTATTCCCTTAAAATTTATTGACTTCTAAATTAAAAAAATATCCTTTAATTATTTTTAATTAAACCCACAAGCATATATAAATAAATAAAATATCAGTAATTAATGACTTACAATTGAATGATACAATCTAATATTATTTTAAAAACTATTAATATCAAAAAATCCCAATGTCAATTATAGGTCAATATATCAAATATTGAATAATGGTTCGTAGCATTCTTCCTCTTTAACTAAGACAAGCTGTGGCTTCTCCATAAAATTCAGCTGAGAGACAATTTAATGATCAACATCAACAGAAACCCTAGAAACTTACACAAGCCATGGGAGCAGCACAATCTTGCTGCTCTTGCTGCACAAGGGCACGATGGTTCATCTCATCTTCATAGTTGGCACCATCACCACCATCACCCCCACCTCGTGACAATCATTGTCCATCATCAATTGCTCTGATTTGCATGTGGTGTTATTGATCCGCATTAATTGCTTTCAAACCTGGGATGAAAATATTGGTAGCCATAAACTATTATCTGATACCCACAATAATTGTATTTTTGATATCATAATAAAATTATAAAATGTTATCGCATCAATTAATATTTAACTGTCAGCTTAAAATGTTCAAAATTCTTTTCTACTATTATATCTGATATAAATATATACGGTTAGATATGTCCGATACTGATATAGTCACAACTAATACTGATATTTTCATTCAACGCGAACGCTACCACTCTAGTCACAAATCTGTATAGTAGTGTTCTAACCACAATTTTTATCTGGGAATAACTATTCTATTCCACCTAATTCCATTTCAGTAACCAAACGTACAATTATTCTTAATGTCATTTATTTATTTGATCTTATACAAGTATAATTTTTAAACGTTTAATGATACTATTGTTCTTTATTTTTTAGTATGATTCAACTGGGGAAAAAAAAAAGCACAGTTTCACCTCACTATGCAATTCCTATTCCTTCAAGCACTAAATCAGTATAATTTCAACAACACAGCGGCTGGGCAAGACAATAGTATAATGCAATGTTTGAATGCTCGAATTTAGGGCAAAAAATTAGGGTTTGTCCAAGTGCATTGTTTAGATTTATTAATACATTGAAGCTCAAGTTACTTCATACTTGCTTAAACTTTTAGCATGTTCTAATTGAAATAAACAGGCAGATGTAATGCAATTTGAATTGTGTTGAACCCAAAAAATACTGCAATTTAGTGAAATTATACTTTTTTTTAAGGAGACCTAATCGAAACTATATCATCTCATCAGTCTGATTTGACTGACAGAAAATTTATAGGGTTGATTAAGGCATATTAATATTATAAATGGGCATAGAAAAAATTAGACCCGATTAATTTTTTAAGTTGATCACTATTATGGATGGAAGTAACTCGTATAACTCAACCTGAATTATGAATTTTTTTTATAAATATATGTTTTATTTTAAGCCAATAACAAGTTTAACATAATCATTTAAATAGATTACATTTGAGTATAACTATAACCTTTTTATATAAAGATTCCTCACTTAAATTCATACTTAAGTAATTTTTTAATATAAATATCATAATTTTTGATATATTTTATATTTTTAGGTTTTTTAATGTAAATATGAATTTTTAAATAAAAATATTTGATAATAAAAAATAAAAAGTATTTATCGACTAGTTCAAATCGCCCCAGTTTAAATTATGAAAAGACATAGTTACAATTTTTGACACGGATGACTGGGCCACGTCCGAACTGACCTAACTTACCGGTTATAAAATTTTATAAAACTTGACCAATGCTGGCCAAACTCGATTTTGATAAGGTCTACTTTACTTTTAAGCCATCTTGGCTGCTCAACCTCAACCAAGCAGGGGACTGAGATTTCATGGATCGATTAAAGTTAGCATTTAAGACCCAAAATTTGAATCAAAATCCAATCATCCAGTAGATGATAAATTGATTAAAATTATTTCCCAATCTACCATTGTTGATGCGGTGATTTTACTGATAGTATAACTTATCCAAAATCATACCTAAATTGAGAGAACTAAGATGAAAAAGCGTACCTGCTCTTGCGCATGGATTGCAGCTGTGCATGGCTTTCCAAAGCAAGAGTAGCTCTTCGTATGCCTACTGACTTCAAAATCTCAGGAATCGGAGTGTCTGAAAAAATGCCAATTAATGCTGCACAATCACATGCATCCAGGTGTTCTTCCTTCCTCTTCTGTATGAACTTTGACATTTTGGCCTAGTTCATAAAGTCCGAATATTGTTAAATCGATAAAATGATAAAAAGCTCCCCATCTTAATGCTTAATTTCAATTCCACTGAATCTGAGGAAAAGAAGCAAAATTCAGGAAATTCCATCTAGAATTTACATTGCATTTGGTTCAAAGAACACATTTTTGAAACTTCCCTATAGAAAACCTGAATCAGAAAGTACTTTGTGAAAGAATTTCCATCTTGGATTACTTGCTACCAGAACTGGTACTATGCTGCAGTGACATCTTAATAACCCCACCACCAGCACTATGGCAATGCTATTGCACCCCCAAACTGCCACTACATCGCCACCCCTATACAACCATTCTTATGGTGCAGCCAGATAATGTCCGATAATATATCTATAAGGAATTCAAAGAATACTGCTCAAAGCATGGCATAAGGAATGTGAAGACAGTTCTCAGTATGCCGCAATACAATAACATTGCAAAACGTAAGAATCAGACTAATGTAGAAAAGGTCCTATGTATGTGGAAAATGGTTAGACTACTTAACGTCATTCTGGGGAGAAGCTCTGAATGCTGCCATCGACTTAATTAATATATCGCCATCAGTTCCTCTGGGCTTTGATGATCCGGAGAGAGCCTGGATATGAAAAGATGTTTCCTACCCTCAATTTGAAGGTTTTAGGATGCAAAACATTTATGCATGTGTCAAACGAGCAGAGATCAAAGCCTGATGATAAAGCAATTTCTTGTGACTAGACAAGGAATTCGGCTGCTGGCTGTCGGATTTAGAAAATAAGGTGGTCATTAGAAGTACAGATGTCATGTCCATGAACACAAGAATATTGCAATATGGTGAAAAGTGTGGTGGGAACAAAACTCACAGATTAAGGTGTTCTGAATCTAAAACTGGGTCAGACTCCATGAGAGAGTGCCATGGATGGGGCAGAGATGCCTGAATTAGAACAAATTAGAGAGACAACTAATGAGAAAGATGAAAATATAGATGGGAATGATGTAGGAGGTGATGAGCAAAGGGGTCAGCCCCCTCCGGTAGAAGGACCTCAGTTGAGAAGGTCTACCAGAAAACGGTAACCATCTACGAGGTATCCCAATTATGAGTATGCATTAATTACTAATGGCAGTGAGTTGGACAGCTTCCAGTATGTGCATTCTCGCAGAGACAAAGACTACTAGATTAATAGCCATGCAAGAAAAGATTAATTTCTTGAAGAAGAATGAGATGTACGAGCTGGTGAAACAGCCAAAGGACGAAAACACTCAAAAACAAACGGGTATTCAAACTAAACAGTGATAACTACGAGCTATTAAAAAACAAGACTCATGTTGGTGGAGAAAGGCTTTGGTCAAAAGCAAAGTATTGACTTCGATAAAATATTTTCACATGTTATAAAGATGTGTTCGATTCGAGTTACACAAGGATTGGCATGAAACTTGAATTGAAGAATCTCGATGTAAATAAAAAAAATGCATTTCTTTTATGGTAATCTTGATGAGAGATCTATATATAGCAACAGCGAGGTTTCAAGGATAAAGTGAGGGAAGACATGTCTGCAGATTAAAGAAGAGCTTATAGGGGCTGAAACAGACCCCAAGGCAATGACACAAGAAATTCGACTCTTTCATGATGAGTCAAGAGTACAAAAGATTAATTGCATATCCTAGTGTACATGTTCAGAGATTCTCTGATGGTATCTACATTATTCTCTTTGTTATATTTTGATGATATGTTGAATGTCAAACAAGATACACAGATGCCCGAAAATGAAAGAAGTTTTCGAAGACATCTGACATTTCGATTTAAGCGTGGTGGATTGTATCTTGGGGATAGATATCTTACAGAATTGGGGGACTGGTAATTTGTCACTATCACAACAAAAGTACAATGAACAAGTGCTGGAATGGTTCAAAGGGAAAATTCCAGGCCAGTTTATATTCCACTTTTCGAACAATTCAAGTATATTCCACTTTTAGAACAATTCAAGTTGAGTAAGAAGTCTTTTCCATACACAGAGAAAGAAAAAGATGAAATGCCAGTTATTCTATATTCATAAGCAGTCGGAGGTTTGATGTACGTTGTGGTATGAATAGGACCAGATATTGCTCATGCAGTAGGAGTAGTGAGCACGTTTCTATCAAAACATGGTGAGACACATTGGGAAACTTTAAAATGGATCTTCAAATATCTCAAAGGGAACCTCCAATCTAGGTTTAAGTTTTGGGGATCAAAACCAGTTATTGAAATGTTATATTGATGTTGATATGGCTGGAGATCTTGAAGGTAGGAAATTTACATCGGGAAAATTGTGTACTTCTGCAGGGGCCCTATCTTAGGAACCAAACTGCAAAAATATGTTGACTTATCTACGATAGAGGCAAAGTATATGTCGGCTACTGAAGCTGGGAAAGAGATGCTCTGGATGAATCGATTACTTCAAAAATCGGGGTTGAAACAGAAGGACTACATATTATAGCATAATAATCCTACGTATTATAGCATAATAATCAAAGTGCCATATAAGCAAGAGTATGGTGTATCATGGACGAAGCACGTAGATATCAGTGGATTAGATTAGCCATAAAAGGGCAACTGTTCCAGGTAACCAATATCCATGTGGAGAAGAAAGCTAATGATCTGATGACAAAAGTCAGTCAGAAATGAAGAACTCAAACGATGAGTCAAGTATGACGATATGGACTCCTATTAAGAGTCATGAGAACTTCCACCGTTAGTGGATGTATGGGCTACCTCTTTAAACTTTTCCTTCTTTTATCTTCCCTTTATGTTCTTGTCCCCATCCCACCTTCTTCGCGCTCATTTCTTTTATTCAGCAGCAAAGACGACTTCCTTGTTGGTGCATCAAGCATGAAAATGTACCCGAAGGAGGAGAAGCGCCTACAAATAGAGAACGTAACTCTCCACTTCCCGCATCAATTAAAAAAAACACACATACACACAATCACATAGAGAGTTGTGAGAAAAATACAATCACAGTGAATTGTGGGTATTACACCGGGGAGAGTGTAAAATACTTAAGAGTGCTCCATTGAGAGTACTGGGTGATAAAAATATGAGAATTGTAATCATATCCTAGGAGACTGGAAAAATCAAGTAAGGACAAATACTATATGGTATCAATTTTATCATATAGTGAAATTATTTTTCAGTTTGCCCATGGTTTTCCCCTCGACATTTGAGGGTTGTCCTCCTAGATTCTAGTATCATTTCTTCTTACATTATTGTTGGTTTACCATTATTTTGTTGCAAAATCTTTTGAACGTGTACAGTGAATAGTAAACAGTGGAATACTATTTACAGATATCATAGACTACTACTGTTCACACGAACTATTCACGCACGGTGCTGCGCTCAAACAAATTCCCAACAATTACCACTACCAGTTTTTATCATACTAAGCTATGGAAAGTGTTTCTAAGGGAAATTTTTACGTTCTTTCAAACATTTCAGGCAAAAATATTTTGATCAAATAGGGCAAAAATATGTCAAGAAATTTGACTGGAAATGTAGTTACTGACCTGCCACGAACCGGCTCTTCGACCCATTTTAAGGTTTTCATAGAGATCTCTTCCATCAATTTTGCCAGAAATCCCCCATCCAGGAACGACCTGAAATTCTTCCACCTTTTAAGGATTTGGATCAGTGGACAGTGAACCTCCATAGTTAACCAGTGCGGCTGCTATTGGATGACTCGATTTGATTTCAATTCTCGAAACCCTAACCCAAATCAAACCTATTTTAGTTCACAAATCTCATAATTCTCAAAATTTGCCTCAAAACAATTCAATTTCTGCTGAAACTAGATCGATGGAAGCGCAAATTAACAAGTGCAATAGCGTAAATAATTTCAAATTTATGATATAAGTCCATCGAGCTTATAAGATATGATATGAATACACTTTTTTTTTAAAAAAAAATCTAAAGTAGACTTCCGTTATTAAATTTTATAAATTTATAATTCATTGACATATGATATTATGCCGGGTAGTTCAATCGGCTCAATTTTTCAACTAAACATTATATAATTATTAGATTAGCCAAATTAATTTTTAATCTAGATATGATCACCCTAAAAATGTTCAATTTGATCCTATTTAGTTCAGATTATAAAATTTTAAAAATAAATATTTTAAAATAATTATCAAGTTAAAAATAGATTATAATTTTTTTTATAATTAATGACTTTTTACATAATAATTTAAAGTATACACTCATGTAGTATTTTATCATTAATGTTATAATTTCCAAAATATTATATATTTTTAAAAATATTTTTATGCAAAATAAAATTAAATAAAAATACTAAAAATTAAAAAAAAATTATGAACCTAATTCAATAAATATAGAACAATATTTAAAATTATATATGGGGTAGAAGGTCAAAGATAATTCAAGCTTTTCTAATTGCACTTTAAGGTTTCCTAATACAATTATAAAATAATCAAAATTAGTGCATTTTTTATGGGACTAAATTGTTGAAATTTGACTTCAAATAATTTAAAACATAATATAAAACATATGTAATATTAAACTTAGCTTCAAAAAAGTTAGTTTAGCCCATGGCTTGGAACACATGCATGGATAACATTTGATAAGGTCAAGTACTTAAAATTTAGTCTAAACCCATAAAATAAATTGAGAATTTTCTATTAATCAAAATAAATATGTTATTGAGTATTTATTTCATTTGTTGAAGCCCAAAAGTTTGGCTCGTTTTCATTTTCTCGGATCCTCGAACCTTTTTTTGTGGTCTATAGTTAGATTGCTCATGACGATTTTCTAATTTTATTACTTTTTTGGCCAAAAATAAAAGTGACAAATGCTCTATTTATTAAGAAGAGAATAATCTATAACTAAAATTATAAATGACTAGAATTTAAACAAGTTAAATTTAAGCTTATAACCAAAATTATACAAGTTAGTTTGAATTATAAAAAAAAATTTACCTTGTATAACTTTAAATAATTTCAAATTTTCAATAGTTATGACAATGAAATTATCTTAAACTTAACTCATCATGCTTCTTAAGTTGGATTTAAAAGAATTCTATGGTGAATCAGAGTTTTGAATTACTTGATTCATTTTGATTTTTCAATTTATGATGCATCACATGAGAGGATTTATTATTTAGTTATTTGAATTGCATACTTCTTTAATGATATAAAACAATCATATTTGATGCGTCATCGGGTCTAAGTTATCGTACGGATTAGGAAGCCTTCAAATTCCTTGCATTGGGTTGAACTCAAACATGTTTGGTTTTTACGTTTTTCAACTTGAGTCTTGTGCACCACAAACAGCTAATAAGAGATTATAAAATTGACGAGAC
This sequence comes from Nepenthes alata, assembly GCA_028571085.2. Classification (NCBI taxonomy): domain Eukaryota; kingdom Viridiplantae; phylum Streptophyta; class Magnoliopsida; order Caryophyllales; family Nepenthaceae; genus Nepenthes; species Nepenthes alata. Next base: position 4,280 of record JAOVVI020006200.1, on the reverse strand, counting down.
TTACTCTCTAATTTATCGTTCGTCATTCAATTACAATAATGTGATGATAAACGAAATATAGAGTGTGAGGATGCTTGAATGCAGGGGATGTGAGTGTGGATTAGAGGAGGTTTGGGCTCTTTTGTGCACTTCAATGAGTGGCTTATGATAGTTGTTGGATGGGAGCTACGGCTTTTAGAGGAAAGAGAACTGGGTTATTTCCTCACCCTTAGAGAGTGTCGGCTTGAGCTTGTGAGTGAAGTGAAGGTTAGCTGGTATGGCCTCTCACCTTTTTCTTCTTCTCTCTACCCTCTTATTGGTGAAGGAAGAGGGTATTTGTAGAACTCCGTGGTGGAGGTTTTGGGTGCAGGGGCCAGTGATAGGTGTCCTACCTGAGTTCATCGCCTGCTGAGCACAGTCGGTGACCACTAGTGTCAGGTATCATCTTATGATGATGAGGGGACCGTCGTCGGGCTTGATTGACATAGGTCTAACTGCTTTTTACTTGGATTTTGCTAATCCATTACTGATTGGTAGGCGCAGCGGCTTGTCAGAGTACATCCGCTATTGATTGGTGCACTGTGTATCTGTGATACTAGTATGTTGCCGTCGAGAGGGGATGCACATGTGAACCGTAATTGGATGCGTGTCAGGAGCTAGTGGATGGGCTTGGGTGTGGCCTGCTCAGCTCAATATTCACTTTGTGGCGTTGGGCTTCACCCGAGGCTCTTTGAGCCTTGCTGTCCAACCCGACCTCCTGGCAGGTTGGACCTAGTCTATGCATATACTGGACCTATCAATACTGATTTTATAACATTTTGAATTGTACTTAGATCAAGTTGAACGATCAAATTAGAATTCTCATGGGTAAATTTTATTTAGGAGAATTATATGGGAGTTTCATTTCTAGCATTAAGAATAAAGATTATAATTCATATTCCATCGTGGGGATAACATTAAGAGGCTTTAAGGGAAAAAAATAAAAAATAAAAGAGTCCCTAATCTGACTTATATATATAAGCATTTGTATTTCATTATTATAGTCACAAAAAGTGATGTTCGAAATAGGCTAGAAAAATTAACCTATTTTTTACTTTCATTCACAAATAATACTTGGTTAAATATGACTGGATGTATATTTAATTACTTTTTCAAATAACATATTATATATATAATTATATATACAATATATTTCTAACATTCTAATCAAATTGAGTTATACCCCAGGCAAATTATTAGACAAAAAGAAACAAAGAAAAGAAAGCTGACAGAAAAAATTTAGGCACTGAGAAGCCAAGGAGAAAACTAAGTCATTTGATTAGTAAGAATCCCACCTTTGTTATATAGGTTTAGGCAAAATTTCGAGTATATGACTTCATCTGTAAATGATTATGTGTTAAATAAGTCTATATATACAATTGATGCGTTTTTGGGTTTGGGTTCTCGTGCAAATTAGAAAACCTTCGAATTTCTCGGTTGGGTCAAATCACGAATGGGTCCAATCTCTACGTCTATCAATTTGGGCCTACGCAACACAAATTATAAATAATAAGTCAGAAAACGGCGAGAGATTATCCTGTTGCAAGCATTTCGACGCTCAACTTAGAAATCTTTCATTGAGAATGAAAAGATACACGCGTAGAAACACCATGAAAATGCAGGAATATTAGAAATATGGGGAGTGTGTGAAATGCTCGAAGGAGGCCTCTGCTCTCTTTATTGTACTGTTAGGAGTGGCTCATTATTGTTGCCATAGTGTGGTAGTGGTTCTAGGGAAGAGAGGTGGTTCTTTCTCTTCGTTGATTTGAACGCTGGGTGCTAGGATCAGGATTTTGATCTCAAGTCACCGTTTAGGCTGTTTGTGGAAGTGGAAATTTGATCCCCCTCTCAGCTGATGGAGAGAGCATTTGTAGGCTCCTTTAGGTAGGATTTTGAAAGCTGAGATCTCCAACAAGAAGTTAGTCGGGATTCGTCGGCTGCTGAGCGCTGCAGTGATCAGTAGTGTCAGTTGTCGCTTTATAGAGGTGAGGAGACCATTGTCAGGCGTGACCAATGTAGGGCTGTTTGACTTCGCTTGAATTGGTTGAGCGGCTATTGGGGAGGCGTGTATTGTAATTATTCAGTGTTGACGTTATCTCCCATTGGCTGACATTTCCTGAGTCTGTGCCTCCTGCGTCGACAATCTACGGTTTCCTCTGTAAGGGTGCGAATGATACTGACTGGTTATGTATTAGGGGCGTCTAGTGGACCTTATTTCTGAATTCCTGAGATGTCGTCGCTGTGTTGGACCCCTTTGCTGATCGGACCCATTTTCTTCCAACTAGGCTTCATTGGTTCCAAACCAGATCCATGTTTGACCCATTAACAATAATAAGAATCAAACTCATAATTACAGATCTAATAATAATGCGTTATTACTGCGCTGCACTATATAGATCAAGAAAATTTCTTTATATGTCTTAACCAAAAATCAGAACTTATTTAGCTCTATGAGGCAAAATAAAACCCTAAATTCTATAAATTAAGTGATTAAAAGTATTTTTTAAAAGAACAAAATACATATCTTGTCAAGAAAAACTCAATTATAGTTTTTTAAAAAACAATTAAATAAGAATCCATTTAAAAAAAATAACTAATAATAATAATTTTATATTATTTGATATATTTATTTATTTTTTTAATGTTTTGAACAAATTATGATTTTAGGTTAATAATAAGCAACCCACGGGTCATACCAGCCTGTAATATGATTATGTTGTGCCGTGCCATGCATCAAACTATGCCAAGTGCAACCCAAATTTTTCTTTTATTTCCAAATGATTGTTTGGGCTGAGCGAGGGGGAGGGGGAGAATTTTTAAAAAATTAAATAATAAAAAATATATATATTTATACACAACATATTCTCTCTACTCTATATTTTTTTACAGTATAAAATAATATTAATTTATTTATATTAATTTTTATAATTTTTATTTATAATTTATATATTAATATTATTATTTTATAAATTAATTATTAATATAATATTGATATATTAATTTTTCTAGTGTCAATAGTGAAAAAATATAAAAAAGTTATACTGATATTCCCATATTGGTTATATCATATATATATACTGATAGTAGTTCTAAAATATTAGAATCACAACCTAATTCTGATCAAGATACTATTATTACTCGTTCTAGTGGCTGTTTCTTAAAAATATTTTAATAATATATAATAATTTTTTATAATTAAATTAATTAACAATAAAAATGGATGTGTAAAAGTTCTAAGGGTATAGATCATTTATAATACATATAAAAAAATATGATTGGCAATAATTATTTTTAACTAAAATTAAATTAATATTTTTAAGCGGTGTAAGTCTAAAAGTTTTTTAGTACGACCAATGACTAAATTTAGACTAGCAGAATATATAATTTAGTCGAAGAGCATTTTTTTCTTGGGAGAAGAATACAAATTTGAATAGTATGTGTAGAAATGCTTATAATCTAGATATATGAAAATATTTTGATAAATTGTTAAATGCATAGCTATTTATCTTTCTTATAATTTAAATTAGAATTAAAATTTAAATTAATGCATATAAAATTTAATATTTTTAGCTATTGATATAAGATTATTATGTAATAATATATTTTATATTTGTGTTATAATATATCAAATTTCTAAAAAGTAGAAATTGTAAAAAAATTATTAATTTTAAAATTTTTGTACACTTATATACCATTTTTACAATTTCTGAAATAATTAATAATATTATTAAGAAATTTGGAGTATGTAACAGGATTTTTTTTATTAATTATGATAATACTTTAAGTAATAATTTTATTATTTTTTATTTAAATTATATTTTTAATTTTAAATAGTAAATTAATTAATATAAGATGTATATATTATATTATTAATATTTATATTAAGAATATTTTATAATTTATTTTTTATGTAGAGAAAATAAAAAATATTGTTTAATTTATTAGAATATATTCTTTTTAACACTAATAATTTAGGATTTTATGTAGGTAAAATAAGTTGAGTTATAAGAAGATAAATATCAACTGTCCAATGAGATGAAACTCGACGTAGCAAATGTTAAAAATCATATATCTTTTTAATGGTTTGTCACTCATGGACCGGCTTAGATATCAAGACCCACAATGAAGAGACTGTTCGGAAGTTTTGTCTAAAGAATAGGACCCAAAAGCAAAAGGGACAGGCTCAGGATTCGAACAACGTCCCAACCGACCTAGTCGGCCAAAACGATCTCGTTGGCCCAGTTAGGATGGCCAATGATCTT
>JAOVVI020006197.1:0-15826 GCA_028571085.2 Nepenthes alata | reverse complement strand
TTTAGACTCAAAAATTTAAATATATTAAAATTTTAAAGGGCCTAAATATTTGTATCAAAATTAATAATAATAATAATAATCCCAATCCTATCTACCCCAGGCTCTCTTGTACTCCATCCGTCATTTTCTCTCATTCACCCTCACCCATCTCTTGAAGCTTCACTTTCTCGTGCACACCATCCATTATTTTCTCTCATTTCACCCGTACCCATCTCTTGAAGCTTCCGGTTTCATCTCCTCCTCCCTCAACTTCTCACGTCACCACCAACCCCTCAGCCAACCCATCTCCCACGTCATACCCTATCCCAGAATCAATTCACTTACACCTGTTGGGGTTTGACATCCGAATCCACCCGATTCGACAGTAGCGAAAAATCCAAACCTCTAGTCATCGTCGGCGACCATTTAATAAGAATAAGGAACAAAAGAGATGTACATTATTTTTTGCGTTAAAACCCCTTTTCAATTAAGAAAAATAACCACGGGACACACAGTCCACCAACAGATTTAACTATATAAATTGGTTACACAAATCCAGAGATAGAGTATCTGTAATACATCCGAGAACGACTAAGAAAACCCTCTTTAGAGTAGAAAGGGGAGCTCTCCTTCTTCTCACTATCTATTTTTCTCTCTTTTTCCTGTCACTGATGGTACACTCCTCTCATGCATTTTATATAGTTTCAGGCTACACAAACCCCTGGCTACACAAGTCCCAGCAATTGTTCGCCGATGGTGATTGCTCAGCCATTGGTGTCTCACACACTCGGCATTTTACCGCACCTCCTCTTGAAGCTCTTGGTGCACCTTTATAATGGCCGGATCCAAATCTCCATCTACTGACCTGGCAAGATAATATGTCAAGCTGTCCCTGCCATTTCTGCACCTTCACTAGTTCCCAAGCTTCCTGCAGATGACGCATGCTCTGTACTGTTTAGAAGGCGTGCCCTGCAAGTTCTGAAAAGCCTGCTACCAACTCTTGATTGCCAGTTGTCTGGAATGGCAGCTTTCGACAGTGTCCTCAGCTCTTGTTGCTCTCATGTCCTTGGACCACTGTGCCTTTTGCCATCCAACAGTCCTCGGCCGTCCAGCACCGCGTGCACCTTCAGCAACTTGTCTCCTTGACTGGCCATTTGCCCCAAAGGAGCTTCCGTGCCTTCTTCCTCTTTGCTTACTTAGGTCGGTCACTCTTTCACCGGCCTTTTGCACGAAGAAGTCTGGCCGTCTTCCACTTTGCTCGGCGCGTTGACCAGCCATTTGCCACTTTGGTCGGTAATTACGTTGACCGGCACTTTGCTCCAAAGGCTTCCTTTCTCCATCTACCTTCTTGGTTCTTTAGCCACTTTGGTCGGTCAACTCATTGACCAGCCAATTTGCCTCAAAGCTTCTGCGGCTTATGCCAGCCGTGCTCCTTCTCCCATCCTTCAGCTTCAACCGGTCAACTCCGTTGACTGACAAGCTTCTCCAAATTTCCACCCGTCTGCCTTCATGGCCATTTGCCTCTTTCAGCCGATCAATTCTGTTGACCGGAATTTTCGCCTTTCAGTCAGCTGTCTACTTCAGTGGGTTAACTCTGTTGACCGGCCAGTCTTATTCAGATTTTCAACAAATGCACTCCATCATTTGTTATCCAAAAATACACCGATGATAAACCTGTTTGTCGAGTTATCCACGATGGAGTGACAAAAGCCAACAACTCCCACTAACTCACTTCTCATAGATTTTATGTAAGCCATGGGGGAGCAAAACTTGGCTAAAACCAGAGAGGGGGAGAATAAAGAGAAAGAATGATACGATCCCTTGGTTTTTCCCATTTTCTATTTTGACTCCCATTTTCCGTTTTCCCTTTCCCTTTTCTGTTTTTTGTTTCCGCATTCTATTTTTCTGACTTTTCGTTTAATTATAACTGAATTTGTTGGGCTATGATTATATATATAACTGGGCATTGCTACAGTAAAAGGAGGAAAATATAATTTCGTTTATGTCTCTCTCTTCTTCGTCACACCCTCTCTCTGTCTTTTCTCTCTACGTCTTCCTATCGTCCTCTCTCTCTCAGCCTTTTCTCTCTATCTCTCGAAGTTTCTCCCTTCTCCTTTGTCTGAGTCCTACTCTTTTCCTTGTCATTTCCCTCTACTGAACTTCCCCTTTCCCTTCGTCTATTTTGTTTATCTCCATTTTTGTCTTCTTCTTCATCGTTTGCATGTACAGCTAGTGGTACATACAACATTGGTACTTTCATTGAGACATGGTTAAGGGCAAGGCGACGACGTACAAAACTCTCAAGGAGTCCTTAGCTTGAATGGAACAAGAGCTAAAGGATGACGCGGCCACTGTACACTAACATGCAAACCACATCATCACCATTTCATCCACCACCAAACAATTCCGACAATCCTTCACCAAAGTTTAGTAATCCCTCACTGAAATTTGACAATTCTTCATTCGATTTGAATAATATTCTTTGTTGCCTTCAAATCCCCCTTTATTATCCACACCTGTCACGTTCGCTGCTATACCGATAGGTACTTCTCACCCTTCAACTCAAACCCTACCCATAGCCCTAGCATCGCAACCCGACACGCACATCTCCACCCTAATTCGTTTGCTTAAACTCAAGATTTTATTTTTCTCTGGAGAGAACGTCATGGGCTAGCTATCCTAAATCGAGGGGTTTTTCTCCTACCATAGTATACCACTAGAGCAGAAATTGACCTTCGCTTCTTTCAATATGTTTAGTGACGCCCTTCAACGGAATCAATGGATGCATACAACCCATCAATTGTCGACCTGGTAGCTCTTCTCCAGTGCTCTTGAGCTCTGATTTGGATCTTCATCTTACTTGAACCATGAAGCTATGCAGTATAAACTTTGCGAGACCGCCACGGTTGTTGTATACCTAGTCGAATTTGAATCCCTCACCACTCCAATGACCGGTCAAACCACTACTAATCTATTAAATTACTTTATCTTTAGGCTCCTGGATGATATCCGAAGAGAACTCCTATTATTAAAGCTGACTTCGTTGCCTGAAACCATTGGCATGGAAAATTTAGTGGAGGAAAAAATTGACAATGGACGATGCACTTACCAGAGCCACACCCTTACCGAACGACAAACTTCCACCATGCCTTCTCTGCATAAAACACCATCTCCTGTAAGCCATTTTCCAACATTGCCCATAAAAATTTACTCCTGCAGAAATGACAGCACGCCGAGAATGTGGGTTGTGTTTTAACTGTGATAAGTACTTCACTCCTGGAGATCAACGTAGACCCCATCAGTTTCTCTGTATGATCATTGAGGTAGATGGCTCTGGCTAACTTACGGTGCAACCTTCAGTAGTCGAGTCCTTGGACCTGACTCTTCGTCAGACTCTCGTCAAGGAATGGATGCCTTGCTGTCGGCTTCGGTAATTCCTCCTATTATTTCTTTCCATTTTTTAGAAGGCCACTTTATTCCTTTCAACTCGAGGCCACCTGGGAGGTAGCTGCTGAGTGCTACAAGGAATTTTCCTCCTTAAACTTGAGGATAAGGTTAACCTGAAGAAGAGGGCAATGAGAAGATTCCTCTATTTTTCTCATTTTTTATTTTGATTCCCCTTTTCTGTTTTTCCTTTTGTTTTTGTTTTTTGTTTTCCAATTTTGTTTTCTGGCTTCCCATTTAATTGTAACCGAATTGGTTGGATTATGACTATATATATTACCGACTATAGCTACAGTAAAAAGAGGAAAATGTTATTTCATTTCCGCCTCTCCCCTCTCTATCACACCCTCTCTCTGTTTTTCTCTCTGCGTCTTCCTGTCACCCTCTCTCTCAGTGTTTTCTTTCTGTCTCTCAAATTTTCTCCCTTCTTCTTCGTATGAGTTCCCCTCTTTTTCCTGTCATTTTCCTCTATTAAACTTCCCCATCCCCTTCGTCTGTTCTGTTTTTGTCCATTTTTGTCTTCTTCTCCTTCGTTTGCAGGTGCAGCTGGTGGTGTATGCAACAATGAAAGATAGAACAAACAGTGAGAGACGATCGAAGGAGAATAATAAAAGAGGGGTAAATCAATAACTGCTACACAATGACCAGTACCTACCGCCGCTGCCACCATTGCCAGAGATATCGCTATCGAAACTGCTGCTGTCGACTATTGAAGCCACTGCCGTAAGCCGCTTTAGTGTTGCTACCATACCGAGAAAATGAAAAACATCTAGCAAGTGATACTTCCTATTTCGCCGATTTATTTGTAAGTGATACTCCTTATTTTCTCTATCGCAAATCCGTATTTTTCTTATTTTCTCCGTTTGCAAATATTTCTCCATCTTTTTCATGGCTTGAGAAAGAAGAAGAAAGTGAGAGAAACCGATTGAATCGAAGGATGAAGCACAATTTTATGGAAAATCTTATTAATAGTGGAGAGAATCAAAATCACCTAGTGGGTGATTTCCTGTAGGAATATGTATTCCCTTCAATTTATTATTATTGTTATTATTATTTGTAATATTATTATTATTATTATTAAATTTTATTATTGTGATTATTATTATTATTATTATTACTACTATATTTATTATTATTACTTTATTTTATTATTACTATTATAACTATTTTCATTTTATTCCTACCTCATTTTATTCTAACAACCAAACATGACAATAATAATTTCAACTCTATTCCCATTCTTTTTTATTTCTTGGGAATAACTATTTTATTTTTACCTTAATCCTTTCCAACAACCAAACATACCATTTGAGTGTACTCAAGAGTCCAACCTCCCTTTGCTTCCTCCTACCCATCTTGTATATCAGCATCATTCCCTCACATTTGACCCCTCTCACCTGCATCTTTTAAAACTATTGGAAATATATTTGACTTGAGCGTCGGAGGGCATACGATGGGAGCACTTCTTGCCGCCTTTTAACCTCTCGTTGAGTTATTTGTGGTGCGCAGGGTCTTGATTCGTAGCTGCAAAAATAGGATGAGCTTACGGGTCACCGGAAATGAGAAATCCGGAGGCCACTAGAGCCACACAATAATCAGGATCTAGGGTCGCATCATTGGCGCCGTATGTAGGAAATGACAAACAGTCTAACCACTCATGTCAACATTCACTGTCCTACATGGAAGATGGTAAATACTAGGGCGCAGGCTAGTGCGTCGGCGAGAGGCACCGCTGCTGGCGGTGACAACCCCTCTATGGGTAGTTGCGCCGGCTGATAGCCTGAGCCTAATGTGTGCAAGCTGGCCACTGACATGGACGATATGAAACAGATGCTTCAGGCCCTTTGCGAGTGGAATGGAGCACAGTGGATGGGAGCCCCTCTCCTAGTACCACAGGCATTGGCTCCCAAGTGAAGGAAATGCGGGGCGAGGGCCCCAGCGGCAAGAATAGCTAGGCCTGACGACACCCAGGCCTAGGCGGCTTTAAGCAGCAGGGCCCATATGACTACATCAGGACATTGTTGTCCTTTCACGAAGTAAGCAAGGCAGTCAAGTGTCGGTGCTTTCCCATGATGCTCAACGGGGATGCCAGGCTTTCGTTTCATGGCCTCCATCCCAACATTATCTGCTCCTTCGATGAGCTCGCCGATCACTTCTTGTGCCAATTTTCCTTCAGCCGGAGGGAGTAGAAGTTGCCATAGCATCTCGTCCGTCTCCGCCAGAACCTAGAGGAGGGCCTGAATCGGTTCATTAACTGCTTTATTGTAGAAGCTCGGTGTATTACCCAGCTCTCCGACGAGATGAAGGTGGGTGCCTTAATCTCTATGTTAGCAGCTGATGAGCTCTTTAAACACTTGGCACACAAGCTCCCCCAGACATTCCGGGAATTTGAGGCCATCGCTCTGGCCTACATAGTGGCCGAGGAGGCTAATAAAGCGAAGCATCCCGAATGCGCGGACCGACAACTGGAAGGACAGGCTGCTGGGAAGAAGAGGAAAGGAGATGCTGGCCACTCTCGGGAACCTCACAGACAACTGAGGTTTAAGCATAGTCATAGCGATTGGTGCCAGTACCGCATATTCAGCAAACTTTGCGCACCTCTAAGCATGCCCCCTTTCCGTTCATCGTGGAAAGTCACTGACTTGAACGTCATGGGGGTGCAAAACTTGGCTGAAACCAGAGAGGGGGTGAACGAAGAGAAAGAAAGAGAGAGAACAAACAATGAGAGGTGATCAAAGGAGAAGAAGAAAAGAGGGGTTAATCAATAGCTGGTCCACTATGGCTAATACTTGCTGCCGCCGTCGGCTATTTAAGCCGCTATCGTAAGTCGCTTCAGTGCTGCTACCGTACCGAGGAAATGGAAAACATCTCGCAAGTGATACTTCCTATTTCATCGATTTATTTGCAAGTGATACTCCTTATTTTCTCTATCGCAAATTCATATTTTTCTTATTTTCTCCGTTCGTAAATATTTCTCCATATTTTTCATAGCTTGAGAGAGAAGAAGAGAGTGAGAGAAATAGATCAAATCGAAGGATAAAGCACAATATAATAGGAAATCTTGTTAATGGTAGAGAGAATCAAAATCACCTAGTGGGTTTTGTGACCGGTGTCGTTGTTTTGTGCTGATTTGCCGTCGGGCATAGGAAAATTAGTGCAACGGTAGAGCAGGGAGAAAGGAGGAGGACGAAGGAAGAAAGGGGTGAGAAAGAAAAAGGAAAAGGAAAAAGAAAAAATTAAAAAATGATGGGTCCAGTATGAATCTGGCCCGACCAAGAGAGCTCAATGCAAGTGGAGGCTGAGCCGAAAGGGGTCCAACAGATGCACACAGTCGAAAGGAGCTGCAGGCCTGGGAGATGGGTCCTACGCGAGGCGAGACGCACCCAGGCCCAACTGACAGTGCCACCTGCGTGTCCAATTACTGCCCGCATAGGCCTTCTAGCTTGGTGGCCATAGGCTGATAGCGCGTGGAGGCGGGCTCCGAAAATGCCAACCAATAGCAGGCGAGATAGGCTCTGACAAGCCACTGTGCCACCTCGCTAGCAGTAGCTCAGCCAAATTTTGGCCACACCCGACGACGATTGCACCGCCACCGCAAAGAGACATCTGACACCAGTGTCCATCACCAGCACCAGCAGGCGGCCACCCCAGGTGTGTCATCTGCTGTAAGCTTTACCGCTAAAGCCTTTCCCAGGAAGCAATACAAATACTCTCCTCGTTACCCATGAGAGGGGATCTTCTCGGAAAATCCTCTTTCGAGAACTCAGGCTAAAACAACCAAGCAAAGGAACCCTGTGCCCCATCCTCTGAAGTCCTCACCCTCGTCCGGTGATAGTAGTGAGCCATTCCTTCCGTACATTTGGTAGGAGGGAATAGAAATTTTACTCCCTCCTTATTCTGTGACGGACCTAATTATTTTTCTAATAAATAACCTCTGTCAATGATAACACAAACTAAAGCCATAATTAACCTATGGAATCTACAGAAATTTTGGCAGAGTTTCCTCTACAACTAGACAAAAACTAAAAATATAACCTGTTTAAAAACATCCTGTACAAGAACACAACTAACCAAAATAATCATTACAAAGCATACAACACGATACACAGGATCACCTAACTGCCATGTCATCCATGGCTCCAGTACAGTAACCCTATCTACTATACTGGGTCTAGAGAGATGCCATCTAACAAAACTAAAAATCTAGAAACATCAACATAACATAAATGCGAAAGTACTACTAAATCATCAAAACCTGCAGAAGCATAACAAAACCTTGATATAACAACAAACCACATCCATCCCTGAGCGGCTGTTTACATTCTAAAATGATAAACATAACCCAATCTTCAAGCTTCTATGTCCAGCTAATATCTTCAAGCAAGTCTCTCTCCTTGCTCTAACTAATCTGACGCCGGCTAAGTGTTCTCATCTGGAAGAAAAAATAGCAAGAGTAAGCGTACAACTCAGCAAATGTAATCATAACTCACTAACAATCATGATAACGATGAAAGCAACAACTAGGAAGGGGGAAAAGCACAAGATGCCAATCATCAGGAAGCTTGAGAGGAAACAGGGAACATCTTGGGACATTAGGTTCTCACGGTTACATCAATTAGGCATTATTCATTTTCATCATTATATCATCTTTGCAGACCCGGGCTAGTAGGCTGTACTAACCAATGATGCGAGAGAACGAGGAAAGGAATGTGTTTGGTACACATTCTAAAGCCACGGCTACATTTTAGGTCTGCAGTATTCGATCATCGGTTGCATCTCCACTATGCAACATTTAACCAAACAGCTACATTTTAGGCCTGCAGCACTCGGCCAACACGCCCCATATCCCCTGGGGACCAGGGCAATCCTCGTTCTTCCACAGTAGTTTCCTAAAGCGTACCACGAACATTACCCGCTCCCACGAGCGGCCAGAATACGTGGCCAAGTATTCCTCGGGTTCACACCGCGATGGACATGGTAAGCCAAAGGTTACTACCCCTATAAATCATGGTCCTAGTTTTAAGATTAGTTCCACACTTAGAGAGGGAAATCCACATTTGTCATACACATTCACAACTTAGAAAATCACATTCCCATCACATACATCTCCATCCGGGAGATCATTTCATCACAATACACAATGTGGATTCCCTTCCATTTACTTGCTTGGTTCACAACTTTTTGTGGGCCTCAAACCCGTCGTTACAATTCAATTCATGTTCACAAGAGAATTCCAAATTTCATACCTTCGATAGTCACGTATCATTTTAGAAGCCTCCTGGATGCCGCAAACGGGTCGAATCTTGTGAAATCAGACATCTAATCGATATATACAAACAATTGAGGTGCAGGAATTCATATTCTAGAGTCATTTTAACATTTTATGGAGGTAAAAGCATGCAATTTTCTTATTCATTTTCGGATGAACAGTAACAAGGGACTTTTAAAGCTCCTAGGTGCCGCAAAGGGGTCAAATCTTGCGAGATCGAACCCGCGGCCAACATATGTACATCATTGGGAAATGGGGATTCACATTTTGGGGTCAATTTTATGATACATGGAAGGAAAATAGAAAATCCCCAATTTTATGGGTTAAGGTTTTGGTGAAACCAAACCGAGTGAATCGGACACGATTCAGACAAATAACTATATATTTCTTGGTCATTAATCTCCGATCGGTTTGTGATCGAGCACATCCCGAGGTCGGATAATGAGCGCGCTGATCGACTGGCCCGGGACGCGGCTACCAGGTCCATGGAGCAATACGCGAGAGAGCCCAGGGAAGTAATGACCACACCGAGCATCGACGCCAAAGACAAAGAAGTGCTACGGATCAACGTGGAAAACACTTGGATGACGTCGTACATGGAGTACCTGACCGAAGGGACTCTACCCGACGACGCTAACGAGGCCAAGCAAATCAAAAAGACAGCGGGATGGTACACAATCCTGAATGGAAGGCTGTACAGGCGAGGATACTCTACTCCTCTCCTGAAATGCCTCACGCCAGAGGAAGCCGACTACGCACTGGCCGAAGTGCACCTGGGACTATGCGGATCGCACATTAGGGGGAAGAACCTTGCATTCAAAGTCATGCGACAACGGTTCTACTGGCCCACCATGAAGCGAGACGCCATTGAGTTCGTCCGGAAGTGTGAAAGTTGCCAAGTCCATGGCAATATGACACATCAGCCGCATACGGAGCTGCATAGCCTCCAATCCCCATGGCCGTTCGCGCAATGGGGGCCCAACATACTGGGGCCCCTACCCTTGGGTTCCAGACAGAGGAAATTCCTAATCGTCGGCATCGACTACTTTACCAAGTAGGTGGAAGCTGTCCCTCTCGCCAAGACCGTTGAGCAGAATGTGATGAAATTCCTCCGTGAGGGTATTGTTTGCAGCTTTGGGATTCTTGAGGTCGTAATAACTAATAACAGAACCCAATTCACTGGCAAGCGCTTTACGAAGTACTGTCGCAACCTCCGCATCAAACTGATCCATACGTCCGTGGTGCACCCTCAAGCAAACAGACAGGTCGAGGTCACAAACCTCACATTGCTGCACGGATTCAAGACCAGGTTGGAAGATGCAGGGGGCTCCTGGATCGAGGAGCTATTGTCTGTACTGTGATCGTATCGGACAACCTCACGAGAGCCTACAAGGGAGACTCCCTTTAACCTTTGCTTTGGGACTGAGGCTGTGGTCCCTGTGGAAGTGGGGATGCCAAGCCTGCGGATCAAATGCTTTGACCCAGCTGCCAATGGACAAAGGCTCCGGGAAAGTCTGGACCTGCTCTCAGAGGTTCAAGACACCGCACGGCTACGGACTGTGACCTATCGACAGCGCGTCGCATGGTACTACAACAAACGTGTGAAGGCACGCCCCCTAGAAGTTGGAGATATGGTCCTCCGGAGCGTAGAGGCGGTAGGAAAGACCGCGAACAGGAACAAGCTCTCCCCTGGGTGGGAGGGACCATTCCTCGTCTCCGCGATCCTCCGAAGCGGAGCGTACAAGCTACGCGCCCAGAACGGCAAACTGGTCCCGCGGACCTGGAATGCCGCCAACTTGAGGAAGTACTACCAGTGATGCTACATCAGCTCAGGTAAGTTACACGCACACACATCATACTGAATGATTGGACATGCGCTTTATCTTTTATTAATGCAATTACTCATCCTGTTATCCTGCATTTTTATTCGTGTGAATTCATGGCATACATCGCACCCTTAAATCATACATCCGTAGAACCGGTCCTTGGCCCAGGGCCAGACGGTTCGAAATCAACTATCTAAGGACTTTGTCTCCGTGCCAGGCGGCCCGGGGAAGGCTCCATACATCTTGGCCCCGCGCCAATAGGCCCAGGCGGCCCCCTGAGATTAGGCTCTGCGCAGGACAACCCAGAAGCGACCAATCACAGGCAAAGACATCTCGTCAAAAGGACCCAGGCAGTCTGTCAAATAGGCTTCGTGCCAATGGCCCAAGCGATCAAAACATCAGGCCGGGGGGCATTTGAAGTCCCCAATCTGTGGCCGACAAAACCTTAGGGGGCGTGCGGCGACCTTCTCGTACAGAAGAGAGCACCTTCAGTCTACAATGGTCGTGGGCTAGGACCTCAACTTGGTGATTATAACGCCTTGAGCAGGGGCCACACACCTCTTGCAATCATACGCGACCGAGGTCTAGACCCAGGAGTCCGGTTGTCGTGGCCTAACAACCCGGCTGACCCTTGCTGTGGCTCCACGGGACTTGCAACGACATCCGTCCCACCGAATTGAGCTTCCCATTAAACACGTGAGCTGCGACGACATCCTCTGACGAAGGACGAGCACCACGCAAGAAGGCACCTAGTTGGGGCCTTAGCGACAATGGCTCTACGAGCTTAGCATTCAAACACGGGTTGGGACCCCCAAATCACATCAGACGAATATTGCAAGCCACACGTTACAACTGAAGAGAACAAACACAGAAGGAGAAGAAGCCACTTTCTATTCATTTACAAGAAACAAGCATGATGCAGAAGCAAATGACAACGACAAAGGACAGTCTAACAACCTATACAGATGGAGTCTATTCAGGAAGATAGGACGGAGCGCCCTCCTCGTGGAAGTTCCTCAGGTGAGACGCTTCCTGGATCATGGCGTTCCCCGGATGAAAGACTCCCTCCAGAATATAGGGAGCCACCAAAGAAGTGATCTTGCGGCATAGGCGGATGCCGTCCCAGTATCGAGCCTCCAACGTCAGCCGTGACTCCGACGGAGAGAGTCGACCAACCATGTCTCTGACCAATTGAGCATTATCGTCCTCTGCGATGACGAGCAAGGCTTCCAGCTGTGCCACTCTCTCTTGCAGGCGCCCATTGTCGTCTTCGAGAGAAGTGAACCGGGCCCTTCCACGAGAGATGACCTGGTGCAAGCCCCCATGAAAGAGGGCGGTCAACTCATCGAAGGGGTTGGCATCACCGGGAGCCTGCATAAGAGACTACGTGAGAAGCGCCCTCAAAATGTGCATCAGAAAGAGAATGCTCAATTGGGGCAACTATACCTGAGTGGGAGCAGCGCTTGGAGAGTGCACAAGATCACCCGGAAGAGCCTCTTCCTGAGGCACCTCTCCTTCGCCCGATAGAGGCGGGCTGGCTGGAAGGGCGACAGTCGTAGGAGTGATCGGAGGCTCCAACCCCGAGGACGTCCCGACTGCCCTCTCGCTGGCCACGACCGAATCGGCGGCGAGTGTAACTCTCTCCTCCGAAGGCGACGCCATGCCTTCAAGGGCCCTGTATTCCGAAATGGGCTCAACAAAGATAGCAGTTGACTCCACAGGCCCCCTGGCCTCCGACGACAACGCAGGCGCCACTGGGCCTGGTCCTTATGGATCGTCGAGACCGACGACATCATCCCCCATCTCCGGAGCAACGTCCCCGAACACCTCTGCAACGGATTGAGCAGGGGGAACCCCAGCGGGTTGAGACTCCACCTCGCAGACTTCGAGAGCGGCTAGCCTCGCGGCTGAAGTCAATGACGGCTCGGCGGTCTCCCCCTGGTAACCTACGCTCGTAGCCACCCTTCGAGCCAGGCTACGGATCACAATCGAGGAGCTGGCGATCTGCCTTTGGGACCTCCATGTGGAAGTCCCTCCTGCTTCCCTCAACCTCTTTAAGGGAGCCTCCTCCTCATCATTGTCTGACGACGACACCAGCAACGAACAACTCTCCTCCTCGTCCCCCCGGGCGATCGAGGAGCGGCCGTATCTCCAGGTTCTCTTTTGCTAGGAGCAGCGATTTTTCACCCCGACGGAGGCCCCCACTTGTAAGCCTCAAACGTGATGGAAGTCAAGAAGTATCCCTGGATAGAGAATTTCACCTCCTCAGATTTGATGTCCGAAATCAACTCCGCCGCCTCCATAGCATCCTCAGCCGGCGGGTTTTCCAAGAAGAATCCCAAAATTGGGCCCCACACGCGTGAAAGCTTAGAGTCGGGGGGCTCCTGCAGGAAGAAGAAGTGATCCTTCTAGCCCTGCACCGAATCGAGGTTTGTTCCGCGAAAGCAAAAACCCGCCTTCGGCGACATCGACACCCAATTTTTCGACTCTGTGAACCGAAAGATCAGCCTCGCTGGCTTGGCACCAAAAGAACCACCGTGGAGGTGGCCAAAGATACACAAAGATACCAAATAACGCAAAGCGTTGGGGTGAAGCCTCACCACCGGAACTCCCAGCGCGTCCACCAGCGCATACAGCGTGCAGTGCATAGTATAACGAAGCCCCCCTCTCAGGTGGTGCTCGTACACCGTGATGTAGCCCGCTGGGGGGCACTGGCTCTATCCAGTATGCTTAGAGCGTGGTAACTCCAATCACTGGGAAGACCGTAATCGACCACAAGGGCAGCAATGGCACCCGCTGTCAGGACAGACTCGGTGTTATGAACGTCGTGACGAGTCGCTCTAGGAGCCTGGGAAGAAGAACTTTCTCTCTTTTTTGCCATGTCTTTCTCCCAGATTGACACAAGTACGCTACGGGAAAAATCTCAGCAGGAGGGACAAGCCGTTCTAACTGATTTAAATAGGCAGCAGAAGCCCAATAGGCGGGAAGCCAAAGCGGCACCCACTGCAGATGATCGGGACACGTGCCAGCTTGGCAACGCACCGCAGGATCCGAAATCGTTCGCAATCATGGCAAACACTATACTGACAAGCACGTCGCCTCAGCCGTCTGACGGGGATCCACGCCGGCACCTCCGCATTAAATGAGGGCTCACAATGGAGAAGCCCACGAAGGGGCGCACGGTAGCACAAAGTGGAAAGAGCCAATCCAAAAGTGAGAGATACAGAAGATGAAACGGCGTGGCGAAATAACCAATTTTATTACAGTAACAGGCCCCGTTACAACTACACATATGTAAAAAAGAGAGAGAGAGAGAGAGAAAATGTGCGGCAACAACAAAAGTAGCTGTCAGCTAACAATCCCAGCGGCCTGAGGAAGAAGTCGGGGCGTGATAATCTACCAACTGCCCACGCGTCTGGGCATGAGAATTGCGAGGATCCAGGACGCCAACTCGGAAGTTCGGATCCTCCAGCAAGGCCAGCCTCCGGCAGAGCCTGATGGCATCAAGGTAACTCCTTTCCAGAGCAGGATTCACACCCTTCGGACGGAGCCTCGTTCTCAGCTCTGTCCGCAACCCGGCAACCTCAGCCTCATGCCGTTGCTTCAACTGCTCAATCTCCCCTTCAAGGGCCAATATGCGGGCCTGAGCCCCCACGTTGGCACCAACGAGACGTGTGACCCTGGCCTCCGACTCGGCCCAAGCGCCCTCCAGGTGTGTGACCCGGGACCTTAGCCACTCCGCCTCAGCAACAACCGTCCCAACACGCGGTTCGACCCTCTCAAAACCTGGGGGCGCACTCCGTTTCTGAGAAGGACCCGCGACCATGGCTTCGGAGCGAGCTCCTCCTGAAGTGCATGCTCCCGAAGTCCTGGGAGCGTGAGAGCCAAACTCAGATTCATCAGAGGAGCGCTCCGAGTCGTGAGAGGAGTCCTCCATCAACTTCGCACCGAGAAGGCGCGCACAAAGAAAGCAAGCAACTGCTAAGAATATGGGCGCAGGGAAATGCAAGGTTCCAGGGGAAAATCACGCGTTTAAATAGACAAGCCTTCTCCTGAAAGGGCGATGGCCCTGAAAAGGCGGAAGGCGGCAGAGGCCAACCAACGGGGATCTTCCACGTGGAAGGCCCATAAAGCCTCGCGCGTTTCCCAGGGGAGACATCGCGACACGTCTCCTGACCACGCAGATATTGAATGCACCAATCACACCAGGAGACGCGATCGCTGACTGTAACCCCTGAAAACTCCCACAAAGTCGCACGCGGATCTCCAGGACAAAGCGCCTAGCAGCAAAAGGAAGTACGCACAACGAAGAAGAAAGAATGAAGGCAAAAAGGCTACTTCTTTTATTAATCAACGCTTTCTTACAAAGTACAATATCTGCAGCAATAATGCTATGAGAAAGACGAAGGAAAACGATGGTGCGAGGCCCCGAATGTTCCCTTTCCATGCCCCAGATGAGTTTGAAGAACGTGATCTACATGAGATCCCCACAGCTGGAGCCGTCGGTGGTTCGCCGAGCGGACTGGGGCGGGCACGAGGAGCACTCCCCCAGATGGAAGCTGCCGAAACACCATCCACCGCGGTGGGATCAGCACCGAGGCCAAGAAAGCCCTCCGGGAAAGCAGGGGCAGGGCCCCGACTCCCACGCAGGATTTCTGGCATCGAGACCTCTCCGCAGTCTGCGCTCGAGCCTGACGAGTGGAAAGGGCATGGGCAGCAGCCTCTGCTGGCAGGAGACATACCCGCAGAGGTTCCGCCGAGGCTCTGACCCGGGTCAGGTGAGCCACAGCCCGGAAGAAGGTACACGACGACAGTAGAATGGTCGAGCCACTCTCGTTAGCATGAGGAGCAAGCTACGACACCGGAGTTAAAACGGTCTTCATCAAGAACTTCAAGCATTCGGCCTAGCCATCCAACTCCTTCTTGGACGCCCGCCAGGAGCGGGGAAAGCCAGGATCTTCTCATCGCCTCTCCAATGGTTGTTAAGGGATGCACTCTACTCACTCGGGTGCCCCTTCTATTTATGGGCGAGATGCAAGCCATTCTCTTGCCCAACACAGCACGACCGACGTCTTTCACGGAGCAGGGAAGGCCGCTGGTCAGACGCAACCCAAGGCGTGCGAATCTCGCCCAGCAGAGTGACGAATCACGACAGCGCCTGGAAAGCCTGTCCAACCTCCTGGGGAAGGCGCGAACCCAGAAAATGACAAACGATGGCGCGGCACGAGAAGGGCAGTGAAATCGCGGAATGGGCCCAAGAGACATGCCAGGCCCGACCACTAGCCGGCCCAGGCATGGGGGGCTAGTG
>JAOVVI020006196.1:0-15826 GCA_028571085.2 Nepenthes alata | reverse complement strand
GTCTCGAGCGAGTGACGAGCGGACACCATTCTGTTTTTTTGGCTCGAGCGGGAATCGAGCTCATGGCGAGCGGAAAGGCTTTGGACGGGCTCGAGCGACTGAAAGGCGGACAGAACGGACTCTAAACCGACAACCTACAACCCGACATCGATACTATAATACATACGGTCACGAAATATGCCAATTAGATAAATGTCTCTAACAGGTATGCTCCACAGATATTTGTAAAGTTCCGCGCCCCAAAAAAAAATCCACAAAAAACGAGTGATTTTGGTATTTCAAATACCAAATCTAACCTTTAATTCAATGATTTCCAAAAAACCTTTAATCCAACTCAATGATTTCCAAAAACCTTACAATTACACAAAATCTAACCTTTAATTCAAGGATAAAATTATAGGTATTTCACCCATTCAAGATCCATTGTATCAAATAGTTTATGCACCACGAATTCTGCTCAATGCCTCTGCAGTTTTTTATAGTCAAAAGTGTAAATCATGGATTCAGCAACATTGACCTTTTTTTTTTAATGATGGAAGACACTTCCCCACCAATGGCTTCTAATGCAATATTTTTTTAAAAGATAATTACATAATTTTATCTTTAACAATCATCTACCAAATAAATTCAAGCTTCTAAATAAAATAGCAATAATGTTAATTATTATTAAATTAATAATAAATATTTTTGTCTACTAACTTGTTTGAATAGGGCGTACACTTTCAACCATCTATGAATAGTGCTTTAAATTATAGCAAATAGCACATTTATTCAGCTTTACTTTTAGCTGGTTTAGCCGTTACCATGCCTAACATTAACATTTTTATTTAACCACTTCACTCAAATAATCCTTTTCTATTGTTATTAATGGACGGCACGCCGAAGCTTTACTCATATAAAGCAGAAAATAAATCTCAGCAATAATCAATTATCATAACCTTTATTTAAATTCGAGAATATGCAAAATAATAATGCATATACTCACATCAAATCAAACAATAAAAGACACAAGGATTTTTTCTTAAAAATCCCTTTATGATTGAAGGAAAAAATATTTTTACTTAAAATATTTCCTAAGTTACCAAGAATAAAACATACCACAGAGCCTAAACTACGAATCTCAGAGATAGATTTAGGTTCTGGCCACTTCCTAATTGCCCGAACCTTTTCAAAGTCGGCTGCAATACCCTGCGCAGAAACAATGAAGCCTAAGAAAAGCACTTGGAATTATATAAAGGTACACTTCTGATGATTGGCATAAAACTTTGCCACCCTAAGAGTCATAAAAACCTGACAAAAATGATCTAAGTGCTCTTCTATAAGCTTACTAGAAATCAAGATATCATCAAAGTAGCCTACTAAAAACTTCCTTATAAAAAAGTGCAAGACATAAGTCGTACCCCTCGAAAAGAAAGAATATGAGGGTTATGACCATATAAAACAAGTAAAACTAACCGCGTACCACATGAAACAAGTAAAACTAACCAATTTGGATCAAAGCAAATTGTTTCACTTTTTTTTTTTCACTTTTCGCCTCTTTTTTATCCGTCGGATTGGCACTCAAAATGTTTGATTATTAGACTCAAAACTGACTAAAGAATCAGTTTTGCTCAACGTTCAAACATAAAAAGGTCAGGCGGGTCATCCAAACACCAGTTCAAACATTAGAAAATATTCTCAAAATTCGATTTTTAAAGTTACATTTCAAATTTCATAACATTACCGATAATATATGTATATATAAAAGAACACAGCACTTACAAAAAGAAGCGACACGTCTCAATGCCGACAACTGAATATAATATATATAAATGGATTGGACATAAGTCAATTTGCCATGGAGCTTGTTTCACTGTTGAAATTAATGCTCATGTGGAGGTCGTCAGATTTCTCGTACAATTTTAATTTAGTGAGAGAAAAAGAGATGGACAGGTCAAGTTATAAATAGACTCCAGCTGTCCTAAAACTGTTGGGACCCTTTGCCAATTCTTATACACAATTATATATTTTAAATCTTTATTAGGGCGATTTGTTTTGATGATATCATTTGTTATCTCTCTATAATTTTTTCTTTCAGATCTTCAGCTTAGATTACCAGGGCTGGTGGCTGTATGAATGGCGTCGGTTTGTACACCGTCCTTGTCCTTTACCCAGTGAGAAGACCCTCCCTACAAAATAGACAGAAGAGAGATAAGCATAAGCTGTGTGAGAAAGAAACACGGCTTCTGCGAACTCAGGTACCCCACGTGAACTCCAATCTTCCCCCACATCAGTATGCTCACTCTCACTCTAAATTTCTTCTCGTTCTTCTTATCTCTGTAATCTCTTGGAATCATATGTTTGGAGTTCCTCAATTTGTTGTGAATTTTTCAATTCTCTTTGTTTTCGTTCGCTTAATCCATGCAGTTTCACTGAGCTTACATTTGATTGGACGAGTATCTTAGTGTTCCTCAATGTCACTTGAACATTTATCCTTTTCCTTTCGTCGTTAACAACACCGTTGGTTTGAAATTGGCGACAGGATTCTTTTCACAGATCTTCGCACAGAGTTTGAGTCTTTCAGCTAAACCTTGGGCATAGGAAATAGACGAGGATCAGAACTGATAATGTCGTGCCCGGCCTCTATGTCCAGTTGATTTTTGCAACTCGGTGGACTGCATTTGCATCAGGGGTGTTCGATGAAACTACTCACGTATGCTCTGTTTTGATAGAAAGTTCAAAGGCGAGCTATTTAATATCAGTGCCACTTCTGTCCCATATTTACTTCAATGAATTAGGAAGCATTAATTGTGAGCAATTCTTGAAAGTTTTTTTTCTTTTTTTGGTTATTTGGGATGTAATGCTTGTGACAGGCTATAAACAAAGTAGGGGATTGCTGCAGTATTACATAATGTTGAAGCAATCACCTAGTAGAAATCAGAGGTCTAAAGCCCTAAAGATAAAGCATGCGCTACAAATATGTCTGTTGCTTGTCATTAGCATCTGGATACTTCATCAACTAAACCTCTTCCTGAACAATAAGTCGAAAAATGGAGGCATCTTCCCTCTTGGGAGACCAGAGACAACACAAATTGGGCACGAAGATTCGAGACTCAGTAGGAAGAGCCTGATTCGGCAAGGCGGCAAAATAGTTGACGCACAAAATGGGAGGAGTTATGAGATGGAACAGTATAGTACAAGTGAAATTGAGGGTGGAGAAGGAAGAGATGAAAACAGTGAAATAGACCGTGAAGATGAAGAACCAGAGAGAATAGAGGATTTAATGGATGAAAACAGTGAGGAGGCAGAAGATGGAAGTGATCAGCAAGAAGAAGTCATTGATTCTTCAGAATCTTCATTTGATCAAGAGGGCAATCAGCTTTTAGAAGCTTAGCAGAAAGTACCATGGATATAGGAGGAAAATCAAGAAGATGCAATAAATTGATGAGAAAAACTCTTGGGCAGAGAGTTGCTAACAATGTCAAGGAAGCATGCAAGCTCCTTAATTCTTCTTTTCAGGGGTAGTTTCATGCTTTAGATGAGGCCGCAATCAAGATAGGTTGTTAGCTCCAGGGAGCCAAAATGGCTAATGATGTATAGTGTATTTTAAGGAAGCAATTATGTGCTTTCTTAATGAAACTAAGGCTGGAATTTTTGTGGCTCATGATCAATTAAAGGTCGGGTTCAACGTGTGAAGGCATCTGTTTCTTTAGCAAGTCTTCCTAAAATTTTTAAGCATCCCAGCATATATATATATATATATATATATATATGCCAAAGGAGTTTCTTTAGAGGTGTCTCAGAGTTATTCGACATAGTTATGAATACGAATGAATTTTTCAGGAAGATTTGATGTAAAAATCGTTATCCCTGTATTAAATATGACTAGAGCAGGGCAAACATGGTCATCAACTCTTTTCACAAGACATATATAGGCTGAAGCGAAGGGGGTAGACAAAACAAAACTGCTACAGAAAGAGAAACTACCATCTTTTGGCTAAGCCTTCCGGCCAAACTAAAATTTCCACACACAGCATTTGATGCCTACGTGATTAGAATAATAAATGACACAAAAGTTCAATCACTTGCTCCAAATCTTACCAAAGTGTTACACCGAAAGCAAAGATTTCACATTTTCCACATTGACTAGTTTCTGAAGCACCAAAATGGTTGCATTACCAATTTGTGCTAATGCATAAACCTATTTTATGCCGTTTTAAATGTCAATGCCACTTTCTGTAATCATTTCATTGTCATACCTATATCTTGTGGAAAGCTACCAATGTTACAGCAAGGACAAGTTGTTTACCCTTTCTGTCCACTGTTCAGTTTAAGAACAAAAATGCCCATTTTGTCCTTTTTTGTTTTTCTAATGTTATAAATATGGACAATTGGTTTTTAGTCTGATTGTCGAGAAATTGTTCCACCACACATGATTAGGAATTATGTTGCATGTGCATGGCATAGAATGGACAATTTAGCCATTTGAAAAAAAATCATAAATGAAATAAAATGTGGGTGTTTCTAGTGCAAAACCCTTTTCCCTAAACAAGTTTGTCGAGGAACTAAGAAATTTGACAAAGTTTGGTTGGGTATTACCTTTCCCAGTGAATCAAACAAAACCCATAAAGCAAAAGATGATATATATATTTTTCAAGTCCATTTCACTTAGGGATAACCCGTTGGGCAGGTGTTTTAATTGGTATAAGAAACAGTCTAGCCATTCAATATGCTCACACATAACACATTAGTTTTACATTGTACAGTTGGGTACAAAACACATTTGTCTTACATGGTACAGTTGGGTGCATAGTATATCCCTTTTTCGTTGGTTAACTAAGTACCTAGCAAGAAAAGCACAAGCTGAAGAGTAGTCTTAGTTTTACTAACACACTTTTAACTTCTGGTTCCATCTCCCTGCCTTCCCGAACAGCAACTAAAGAAACCATTTACATGTTGGGATCATTCTATCCAAACTTTATCACACAAAATTCAGAACAAATCTCTACTAAGATCAATCACCGAACCCTTTGCTCGAATTTATAAGGAAGTAAGATAATAACACATTCACGGGAAAATTTTGCAATAAATTGAAGATACAAACTTTAAGTGGAAGCCCTTTTCAGAATGAACGGGAAAACCATTGGATTTAGAGTCCAAAACCTCATTAATATAATGTTAGTTTGGTTATAACAAACACACAAAAATACCTTAGGATTTTCCGCAACATGTAGGCAAACCTAGCCAAGAACAATAAAAGAGCAAATAGAGCGAAATCATTGATAAAAATATTCTATGAATCAACTAAAATAATTTATCCAAGATGATAAAGATTGGAATGCGATGAGATGCACAAAAATTGGGAAAATCTCTCTTTCTTTTCACTCCCTCGATTCAGCGAATTAAGTTTTTAACTGTCCCAAATTATTGCAAAAACACTTACAAAAGTGTGACTTTTGGAAGGTGAAACCGTCATTCAAATGCCAAGAGAAACCTTTCAAGCACCTGCCCTAGCGTATATGCGCCACTGATGCATCAAGCATAGTGATTCTATCCACCCACACACATACACCAATCATGTGTGTATCAGACGCAGTAATTTTGCCCACCCGTGTA
The DNA here is from genome assembly GCA_028571085.2 of Nepenthes alata. Classification (NCBI taxonomy): domain Eukaryota; kingdom Viridiplantae; phylum Streptophyta; class Magnoliopsida; order Caryophyllales; family Nepenthaceae; genus Nepenthes; species Nepenthes alata. The sequence continues at coordinate 10,231 of JAOVVI020006196.1, read as the reverse complement.
CATGAGATCATCAAGCATGCATCGAGCGCCGCCATTCTATTTAAGCTGGCACATACATCTATCAAGCGTGCATCAGATGAGATTTGGCAACAATAATAGAACATATGCGTAAAAGGATATGGGAATCACAAGGGAATAAACTATCCCAACAGTACACATTTAATAAAAGATATGGACGGAGTTTGATGCTTGATCTTTGGATACCACAATTCATGATAAGATAACATACGCTATCTCATATAGCAAAGTCTCTCCACTTTAGATACCGTGTGCGTGATTCAAATACTACCTTCATTGGCCTTTCGGAATTTAAGAAAAGAATAGGTCAATACAAAACACCAAACGTTCTTCCATTGGACAAAAGACAACAATATTTTTTTTTTCTTTCTAAATATGTTCTGGGCTGTAGCATGAAGATAAACCAATAGCCCTCCAAAGATGAAATCATATGCCAAGAATGGAGGTTTGTCAATGCTATCTTATTTTCTAAACAGAAATGTAGGTGATATTCTGTCAATAGGGTTGCCTGGAAATTCAAAAAAGAAACAGGCTTTCATTCTGAAGCACCCAAAAAACTTGGAAAATTTGAAAAGCGGTACTAACTTCAAAATTTGAAATTCAAAAGGTTATTTTTTGCATTTCCCAAGATCTTGAGAATATAAGTCTTAAATGACAATGTATGATCAAAATCTGCAACCAGGAAATAACTGAACATGCAAATATGACCCCACAAATAATTAATGAATGCATAGCAATATCTTGATAATGTAATCCCATGTGTGCCAAAACTGTGATCAAAGTCTGAGTATAAACAAATTACAGCAAATCTCTCAAAATTCTGCAGTAGGAACATTTTCCAATGATAACATAGGTGATAAAACAAAGAGCACGAAAGTACCTCAGAACTAGAGAAGGTCTTGGCTTCTTATCGTCGACTTGTCACTTTGCAAACCGATTACTACAATCAATCTAGCTATTCCTCATCCTTTCCAAGTTCTTTGCAACAGTAAATGCCTCATGTCCCTCAAGACTGCTTCATGTTCGTTGTTTGATGGGCGTTCCACTTCAATGCCATCCAAATAATTGATGTACCTGGTAAAGAAAACAAGATTAATTTGCCTATGGCAACTATGCTTGTTAACATAAATGCCTATGAAGACTAATGCTTCAGGAGTTGGAGCAAATTAGAATCGTGAAAGGAGAATAAAGAATCGCAAAATTTAAATGGGGAGTGCATCTGAAGAATTGCAATCTAAGTTTGATCTGTGTGGCTATCAGCTAGTCAATTTCAAAGTAATAACTAAATAGCATACGGAATGAGGCGAGAATTGCACCTCTGGTAACCTGAATGGTTCAGTTTTCCCTTTTCAAGAAACCAACATGGACTGGGTTATCCAATTCTCGAACAGATTGCCCAAAAGAATAACACTATACCTCTATTTATCATAATACTGGCTGAAATTATGCAGAAGAAAAAAAATAAAAGCAACTGTTGTTTGATGTCTTAAATGCATGCAACAAATCGTTTAAGGGCATAATATAGGTGAGGTCAAAGTATGTCCAGATGCAACCACAATCAAAGCAATATTGATCCTCCTATGAGCCCAACTTACTCATACCCCAGATGGTTCTAAATATGTACTTAATTTGTTCATCTTCCTATGATAAAAAGGTGGAGTACAGCATAAATTTCATCTAATACATTTTCAAAATGTCACAGAAAACTAGAACTGAGTACAGCAAAAAAAGCATACAGCAACTTTCTTCGGGAGGAAGTATGACATGATAAGCCCGAAGCCCTCAAGGAAAATATTGACAAAAAGGATGAAGTTAGATGGGTTTATTCCAGTAATGGCCCCCTTATGGTCAAATAGGTTTATAATCATCATCAATGATCTAAAAACTGTGAATTCCCATAGTTGGATTTGCAGCTTCAACTCCCACGGAGGAAGGTTTTTTGCAATAGGCTAATCCAGAAAGAAAAGCTTCCTGCTGGGTACTCTCACAACCTGCGAGGTCTCCAAAGTTCCCCTATCTTCCCAGTCTGTTATACCACAGAGGAAACACTTTTTCATTGCTCAAGGGACTACTACTTATTGAGTGACCTTTGGAATTACCATCACCAAAATATCCAGGACCCCTTTTGGAACCAATTTTACCCTGATTATGTCTTCAAGAGCAATTTTGATTGTCATCAAAAAATCAGGGCATCCCATACTAGATTGTCTTTGCTTTCCTAACCTATAGCATTTGGCTGCATAAAGGTTCTCTCACCTTCAATTGTTCTGACACCCCATTTAACTCCTTTGAACCCAATTTTTCTTTCAAGAAAGCACAGTGTTAGCTACCGAATAATTCAACTGAATGGATGGTTGTGCAGCTATAATTCACAATCACAATGGTCAAATGGGGCTTGCTTGCAAAATCTGGGGGTAAATAACAGCTTGATGACCGAGCTTCACAGACTACAACTAGCAAAGCAACTCAACTGTCTCCAACCTTATTGTTGGAACTAACTCTTAAGCCATTTTACATCTTCTTTCTAGTCAATGCTTATTTTCTAATCCACTAGCACCATTGATTTGGTTTTGCAGATCCCTGTTCCATGACTACAAACAGGCGGAGCTCCAGTATAGTTACTAGAAAGTTAACATTACTGCTGCTGAAGTTTTGGCCAACATTAAGACCAACCAGTCTGATGTGTTTGTACTTGTTTTGAGTAACCACTTTTTTTTTTGGTTGTTGTATACTAGTTGACACTCAAGGGCGTTCTCTGCCCGGTATAGTTGTAGCACTCACTCTTACATGAAAAGCATGCATTCATTCACAATACAGTCATTCTAGTTAGCAGTCTACTAAAACACACTAACATGCTGGTTCCTCATAGAAGCAAAAAGTTGGAATATCAACCCCAATGAATTAGAATAATCAAACAGAAAAAGCCAGTGACTTTATTTTGAGTTCCATGGCCAAGTCATTGACACATTTACCTAAATCCCCTTGGCTCTGAACCTATGTGTACACACACACACATTGTAGAATGATGATGAAAAATGTGTCGAACAAAGGGAAATCACAAATCTGTATTGCAAATCTGCATGCTTTTGAGGTATTGAATATCAGATGCAAATATAACATCTTGATATATGAAAGTATTCATCCACTCATACCTGCAAAGAAGCCAACGGTTGTCAAATTTGCAATTGCCATTGTCTCGAATAGTAGGTATTCGGTCAAGAAGTGGCCAAGGGCATATATGAATGATAAAAAGGTTGCCAGGTACAGAGGCTTATTTTCAAGGTTAAATGCACAGAGAAAACAGAGAGTGCAAGTCAGGAGAGTCCAGACTCCAAAGGTCCTTCCATGAACTTCAGTCACTACAAAATACAAATTGAAAAACCAATGAATAATGGTATCTCCTGAATAGATTACCAGTGTAAGGGAACATGTTAAATGCTCGAATAACATACACAAAAAGTTTAAAAACACAAGCTAGAAAGGTGGAATTTCAGTTTAGAGCAGATAACTTTTATGGTGTGCCAAATTCATGCCACCTAGGGCACATTTAAATACATAATAGTGGACCAGATGTTGTTATAGAGATAAAACAGTTCAGTAGCACAAGCTAGAAAGGTCAAATTTTGGTTTATATTGGTTAGCTCATGGTATGTAGCATGCATGACATCTAGTGCAAATATAAATGCCCCAATAATATTGCCCTTCTAAACCCATTTTGTTTGTCATTGAATAAGTAAATTTGCTACTGTTTAGAGATTCTTCGAGCAGAAGAAAGTAGAGACATAATTGTCAACAGATTACGAACTTTTTGCATGATTTCTCGGTACTCTTTGTACATTGTGCCAAATCTAAACCAATGTCAATTACAAAGCAAGTACTGGGACCTTTGCACAGATCTATGATTCTCCCTCATAGTGTTCAGACTAATGTATTAAGGTTATCAAGCATGAGTAATATTACTAAGCACAAAAAAAGTTTCAATGGCCCTAAGTGAATAAGAGAAAAGAAACAGTTTTCACAAATCACAAGTATCTAGGCATGCAGCCGTTTTTCAATGAAAAACCATTCTTCAGACATATTTATAAATTCAGCATTCATGAATGCGTCCACTCATTTTATCCATCAACACTCAGCAAGTGGTGTTTTCACTTTCTTGTTTTCTAGATTTTTTCATTCAATTTGATTCATTAATTAAATAGACAAACCAAACATCAGAGAGGATAAAAAAAGATGAAATTACTCCACTGATTGTTATTTCATTCTCCTTATATTTGATGTCTATAGCTACCATGAGAAGTGCAAATGGATAAAAGACTAATCTCTCAAGAGCTGGTGGCAAGAACTAATTTATTAAACATTTAGGACTTACAACCACAAAATGTTCTTAGTGCGTGTACAGTTCCATAGAAAAGGAGGAGCAACCACAATAACATCAGCAAACTAACATCGTTACCAATGTGTAAACATTGACACCAAATGTGGGAATTGTTAAGAGTGACCCAAATTTTTCCTGTGACCATCTGGTTTGAAGACCAGACTCAAAAAGTTCGCGATATGACTCAATGTAAATTTTGAATGGAGATCGGATACATATGCTTTTTTTGGACCCATCCCATTTCTCTTATATGTCTCATTTGCTCCAACACTGCATGTGAGTTTTAAAAAACACATTTGTAGCTATCAAGCTATTGTAACTCTAATTTCAAAAATAGTAAAACCTCTCATCTTTGCAATTTTTACATCCAGGTTTCTTTTTAAGTAAATTTGGTATTTTATTATGTAATTATTTATTATTTTGACATTGTTAATCCACCGAATCCCTAAGAGGAACAAATGCATTCACTCTGTAATTTCCGTAAAATTGCAATTTAGATCAGTGAGATTAAGCATATTTTTAGGTTAAAGCAACATTGCACACTAGAATCATTCTGCTAGATGTGACATATTCTAAGATCTGAGAAAGCTTGTCATTAAAGCTAACCGTCCACATAGATAAAAATAATGAAGAGACTTCTCATAATTACAAGCAGATAACAACTCAACCAATGAAATAAGAACATCTGAGATTAAACTAAGCAATGAATGAAGTGATTACCAGACAACTCGTTTTGTGAGATAGTGAATGGAAAGAAAGAAAGCTAAAAGAATACTGAGTGAAGCTGAGAAGACGAGGGGAGCTCACTGGTAGTTTTGGAGAAGACAGCGAGACGCAAAGCCCATATATCGAAGAAACCGAACCAAACAGATGCTAACCTAAGCGAACCCACCAACATCAACCACAAACCTAACGCCTTCATCTCCTCTCTCTCTCTCTTTCTTTCAAATTTTGGCTGTTCTTCGTTCTACCCGGAGTCAATTTCGCAGGCAGGAAGACCGTTTTGGAGTGAAAAGTGATGAACTTCAATCCTCCGGATACAACTCCATTGTTCTCATTGCATTTTCCAAGGAGAGGGTCCTATGTCCAACCCATTCCGAAGCCCATCGCATTCATCTTCAATTGATGGATGAAGCCCAAATCGCAGATCAATCCAAAATTGTTCAAATATTATTTAAGAGAATTATAAGAGAAATATTATTTAAAACTATTATTTAAGCGTTAGAGAATTATAAGAGATTCTCTATTAAATTAGTATGAAAAAAGTTTCACTGCAATCTTTCAAAAGTTGATTGGGCACATCTGATTTGAAAATTATCATATCATTATTCTAATGTATTTATTTTCTAGTTAGCTATTAAGGATAGTTTGAAAAACATGGACAGATTGAATTTTTGTTACATTTCTTTTAGATATATCTTATGTAAGAATGATAATGAATATATTAATCATATTTTATTTTTATGTAATTTTATCAAATGGATTGAAATATTATGGTTACGATGTGGTTCAAGTATAATCAAAATCTAAATTTTTCAAATACTATTCTTTCTGAGTTAAAGAATTATATGAGATTCTTTATTAAATTAATATAAAGAAATTTTCAACTTAGTCTTTGAAGGTTAATTGGGCACCTATGGTTTAAGGGCTATCATACCACTCCTCTCACACATTTGTCTTTTGTAAGAATGATAGTAAAATTTATTAGTCATATTTTCTTTAAATGTAATTTTATCAAACAGATTTGAGATGTTATTTATAAAAGATTTAGTTGCTCGTGCTTTTATGATAACTAAACTAGAGTAATAACTTAGGTGACAAGCAAATAAAATGATAAGTATAAGAACATTTAAAAAATCATTCTATAATTTACTTCATTTGAAAAGATTGGAATAAACGTATTTTTAAGAGGGATAATACAAGTATTCAATTAAACTAACAATTCTTAATTGTGAAATGTTTATAATCAAGGAATAAGCAACATAGGATCATATTGACCTAACTCATTTTTTTTGTTATATTTTGTACCCATTAATCAGCTACTTGTTTACGATGGGTTTTGCTATAAATGTTGTTTAATTTGTTTTTATTTTTAATTGAGGGGGATCGATGATTTTGTCTCGTTCTATTTTTTACGAAGCTTTTGTGGGAATGAGGGGGCTTCAACGCGGGAGGGGCGTTGCAGTCCCTCCGACTCCCTCTTGGCCGTCGGATGGGAAATCCGACGGCCAATTATATATATATTAAAAAATATATGTTAATATTATTTTTTTATTTTGATAATTTTTTTTGTATTTGATTTAAAGAAAAAATGATTACTATTTTTTTTTATTTTTTGTAATTATTTTTTTAAAAAAAAAATTAGCCGTCGAATTTTTCATCCGACGGCCAAGAGGAAATCGAAGGGGCTGCAACGCGCTTCGAGGCTGCAACGCCCCTCCCGCGTTGCAGCCCTCCTCAATCCGCTTTTGTGTACATGTAATTCTGACATTATATCAAAGTTTACTTACTAAAAGTGGGAAGTTGCCCATTTTATTTTAGTAAAAAATAAATCCTATGATATTTAAATTGGTAAGAATATTAAAATAGAAAAAATCAAATGGCATCCTTTTTTATACAAAATACTTGAGTCCGTACAAGCCAAACATGTATATTAGATTATTTCTAACGACATTGTAGGTTATTCAATTTCAACTCAGGCTCTATTTATTTACTAAAAATATCATTTAAAAAATATATTTTATGTATTTGTAAAAAAAAAATCTCATAATATTTTTTTAGCATTTTTAGATTATTAGAGAAATCAATTAGTAACAATAAACACTTATACTGTTCACAATGGTGATATTATTGATATTGACATTTATTTGTTAGTGGTAATATTTCATAATAAATCAAAATTTTACAGCGACGGGAGTTTATTCATCGATGTGGTGTTTTTCGTGTTACTATGGGATCGAAAGCGGAAGCGGCGGCGGCGGCGGCGGCTGGCGAACAATCCGGTAGTTGGTGGCCGGGGATGAATGCCAGTTGTCAACCTTGGAGCAGTCTGGTCATCGATGGCCGGCGACGAAAAGCGGGAAATGGGAAAAGAACACCATTAACCTAATTAGTGGAGGAAAAATAATTAGGAGACGACTCTTACATATCTTTGAGAGAGATTTTATGCGTGATACTCATTTAACTGTCGATTTTTTGATCAATTTTTTACTTTGGATGAATTAATAAGAAATTATATTATTGAGTGTGTCTAAATAATAAATAAATGGTATCTTTTTAATATAATTTTTGTTGGATTCGGTCACTCATTTATGAATAACTCAACAAACGGATTTGTCATCGAAAGATTTGCATAAATTTTGTAGCAAATGACCGGTTGGGCATGTAAGAGGCCAGTTAACAGAATATTGACCAATTGAGAGAAGAATTTGATGAATATCTTGTTGACCGGCTAAGAAAGATTGTGACAAATGGCCGATTGGGCAAAGTAAATGGTCGGTCAACAGAAGGTTGACTAGCTGAGAAAAGAGTCTCATTAACATTCTGTTAGCCGGCTGATAAAGAACATTGGGTATGCAAAAGTTTCAGGTTTGGGACAAAATGGCCAGTTACGTCATTTTGTCCGATTGCGCCATTTTGCCAGATTTGAGGCAAAATGGCCGATTTGCATATATTACCAGTATGGTTATACTAGGAATGGTTTTGATCGATTTGGAATTTCGGTTTGAAAATTTCGAAATGCTATTGGTTGATTTGAAGTGTCAAGGACTGAGGACTTTGCGCAGTGAAGACCGAAGTCTCTGATTAACGCCTAAAGACTTCTAGTAACGTCCGACGACATGGGATAATGTCTGAGGACTTTCGTCAACGTTTGGGGACTATAACATCTGCGCAATCAACTTTTCAGAATGATAGTTGACTTTTAGAATTGACTGCTGATTGGTGGAGGTGGTCAACTCCTCTCGACAAAGTGGCGATTAGCATAGTTGGCGACAGGTTGTAGAGTTGGTAGTAAGTTTTACATACACGTAACTTGCCTATTGGGTAGAAGGTTTCTGGGTTGAATTTGTATATATATGCATGTTGGGCATGTAAGAAAGGGTGTAGAAGAGAGTTGTGAGAAAAGAAAAGCGTAAGACAGAATTGTATTGTTACTCCTATTTTGTTCTCAACTCTTCGAGGGGCTTTTGTAACCAAAGAAATTTTTATAACCATTTTCACATAGTAAAATTATTTGTGAATTAAGTGTCCCATGATTTTTTCTTTTATTTTAGAAGAGAGTTTTTTACGTAAAAATTATGTGTTCTCATTTTTTTCTTCACCTCCCTACTTGTTAATTGTCATTTTTTCCTTCATGCTATTTGGCTAATTGACCGAATTTTCCTTACAAGTGTACCAGAGAGAGGTTATAAACCTTGGATTTGATGTTGTCGTCGTAGAGGAATGTGTCGTTTAGTGTGGAGTAGTTCAAAAGGTAAAATAATTTTATCATTTGATAAAAAATAGTGAGAAATATTTTGACCCGATAAAAAATGATAAAAGTACTAGGGAGGAAGAAAGACATGCCGAAGAACATAACGGAGGATGAGTGGCAAGATAGGAGGGATCTTATTAATTGCACGATCAAATTGTATATTGTGGATAACACTCTCTAGGAGGTCATTAGCTTGTCAGACCCAGTGGAGGTTTCGGAGAAATTTAAGAGTCGGTACAAATTCAAGTCATTGATGATGAGACTGCATGTGAAGAAGCACTTCTATAATCTTTGTCTATCGGAAGGAGGGAGCTTTGAGAAGTACTTGCAGGAGTTCAACTAGATTGTGATGCAGATATCGGCACTTGATGAGAAGATCAATGAGAAAGATAAAGTGCTGGTATTGCTAGCGTTCTTACCGACCTCATACGATCATATTATGATGACACTACTATTTGGAAAGGACATACTTAGACTGGACGAGGTCATAAATATAAGGTCTTGGACCCAAAATATGATAATTTGGGATTAATAAAAATGATAATAATTCATGTGAGGTTAAATATACATGAAAGAATGTGGATTGGGAGTAAAAAATGAGAAAATTACCAAAATTAAGCAAACAGTAGGGTGGCGCCTACCGTGCACCCGAGGCGCGGCAGCGAGCGCAAAATCCTGAAACCCCTTGCTCGCTCGGCACCAACCGCGTTCGAGCGAGCGCCTGGCAGCAACCCTACGCTCGCTGCGCGCTCAAGCGCAGGTGCGATGTTACCCCCCGCGTTCTGATCCGTTTCTGTTTTAAATGAAAGGGGGATAAGGGTTTGCAGCAGAATAGCAGCAGCACAACGGAGAAGGAAGGGAAAATAGAAGAGGAAAGGAAAAATTGCCCGTTCAGATCCGCTTTGGGTAAAATTAACAGTAAATCGAGTTCAGGCAAGTATACTTTAGACGTTATTTACTGTTTTTATAATGCTTTAACATCCCAAACATAGTATTTATGCTTTAAATTCATAATTCTGCATATTTACTATAAATAATACATATTTTTCCTGATTAATCGGATAGATTTCATATTTACTGGTATATACTTATATATATGCCTATGATTTTGTGTAAATACATGTGTTCGGTATTCGTTTGTCGTCCAGAATGTTTAGTGAAACCTTAAGTGCAAAAATGAGGGAATTTATTGATTTTAATCCAAGACTTTTGTTATATAAAAGTTAATTTGTCACGTGATAATATCCAGTATGTGATTTATATCTGAAAAATCTACACTGATTTATACTGTTAAATTTTTGAATGATTATAAACTGTTACTGCCTGTTTCGAAAATAAATCAGAAGAGTTACTGTAAAATTCTG
>JAOVVI020006195.1:0-15826 GCA_028571085.2 Nepenthes alata | reverse complement strand
GCCCCAGAGGTGGAGGATGACGTCGTCGTCCTTGAGGATCCGGAGGGGTCGCTTATAGTCGCGCCGACGCGGGTACCAGCGGCCGTGGGGCCTGTAGAGCCGATAGTGATCTTTGTGGAGCCTATCTCGGAATGCCGGTTCCTTGAAGGTTTGGCTCCGTCCCCAGAGGAAGGCGTCGCGTTCGCTGCTAATCCGGACCAAGCCAGCGAGAGGGCAGCAGGGACGTCCTCATGGCAGGAGCCCCCGAGAGCTCCTATGGCCGCCGCTCTTCCAGCCTGCCTGGGTAGATGATCCGTCTACATTCAGGGTCCACACAGGGGGATCGTCGTCCTCCATACCTCCTAGGTCGCTGTCTTCTTCCTGCACTGGCGTCACCGCTTCGACGATAAAGTCTGCCAGAGCCTGTCCTTTCACGGCTGGCCGAGGCCGGAATTCCAGGTCGAATTCTCCTAGCTCGACAGCCCACTTAACCAGCCGAACGGACGTCTCCGACCTCTGCAAGATCGACTTCAGCGGCTGGTCTATCAGTACGATGATCCGGTGCGACTGGAAATAGGGCCGCAGCTTCCGCGCCGCATAGATAAGTGCGAGCGCCACCTTTTCAACGTACGGATAGCGGGCCTCCACGTCAGTCAGCACCCGGCTCACATAGTACACCGGTTGTTGTTTGCCCCCGTGCTCCGCAAATAACACCGAGCTAAGGGCCGCTGCTGATGTGGCCAAGTAAAGGTAGAGGTCTTCTCCTTCGCGGGGCGAGCTTAGGAGCGGTGCGCTGGAGAGGTAAGTCTTCAATTCCCTGAAGGCTTCGTTGCATTCTTCACTCCACTTGAACCCCTGCGATTTGGTGCCCCTTAGTGCCCTGAAGAAGGGCAGGTATTTTTTTTCTGCTGACTTGGCAAGGAACCGTGAGAGGGCTGCTATTCGGCCGGTCAGCTTTTGTACCTCTTTCATCGTCCGTGGAGGGTTCAGGTCGAGGACGGCTCTGATCTTTTCCGGGTTGGCCTCGATATCGCGTTGTGACACGATGAAACCTAGGAACTTCCCTGAGGTTACTCCGAACGCGCACTTGGCGGGGTTGAGCTTCATCCCGTGCCGTCGGAGGATCTGAAAAGTCTCATCTAGGTCGTTGACGTGGCTGCTGGCAACCTTGCTTTTCACCAGCATGTCATCAACGTACACTTCCACATTCTGTCCGATCTGGGCCTCGAACATTTTTTTCACAAGGCGCTGGTAGGTCGCGCCAGTATTCTTGAGACCAAAGGGCATCATTTTGTAGCAATACGTCCCCTGGTCCGTCATGAACGAGGTGTGCTCCTCGTCCTTTGGGTCCATCCGGATCTGGTTGTACCCAGAGTATGCGTCCATGAAGCTCAAGAGCTCGTGCCCGGACGTGGAGTCCACGAGCTGGTCGATCCTGGGAAGCGGGAAGCTGTCTTTAGGGCAGGCCTTGTTCACGTCCGTGAAGTCGACGCACATCCGCCACTTGCCGCTGTTCTTTTTTACCAGCACAACGTTGGACAGCCACTCCGGGTACTGAACTTCCCTGATGAATCCGGCGTCCAGGAGCCTCTTCACCACTTCCCTTATGGCGACCAACTTCTCGACGGAGTGGTTCCTTCGTTTCTGCCGAACGGGCTTTCGGCTCGGGTCAAGGCCCAGCTTGTGGATTATGACCTCGGCCGATATCCCGGGCATGTCAGCGGGAACGCACACAAACACGTCGGAGTTAGCCCTAAGGAAGGTAATCAACCGGTCGCGCTCCGCAAGCTAGAGGGATTTCCCCACGTTGATGCATCATTCTAGCTCGGAAGGGTTTAGTGGGATTGCCTCAGTTTCTTCCCCTGACTGGGCCTGTTGAAGCAAGGTCTCGTCGCGGAGATCAAGGTCTTCGTCCGGGCAGTATGGCTCCGCAGGGTTGATCTGGGACAGGTAGCACGTCCGTCCCAATACCTGATCTCCGAGGATTTCACCCACCCCCCACGGAGTGGGGAACTTCACCTTTAGGTGTGGGACGGATGTCACAGCTCCGAAGGTGGTTAGGAAAGGTCTTCCCAATATGGCGTTGTAAACGGATGGAAGGTCAACGACGAGGAACGCCAGCTCTCGCGTCACAGAGCGCGGGTGGGTTCCCATTGTGACTTCCAGTCGAACTATCCCTTGCACGGGGACTGGCTCGTTGTCCAAGCCGTACAGGGGTCCGCTTGCAGCTTTCATCTGGCTTCGTTTTAGTCCGAGTTTAAAGAAGACAGTGAGATACAGTAAATTTTGAGAACTTCCATTATCAATGAAAACTCGTTTCAGTTGGTAGTCATCTCCACCATCTGAAACGAGGGCCGATACAACAAGGGCGTCGGAATGGGGAGAGGTTACATGAGCCATATCGTCGCTGCTGAAGCTAATGACATCATCCCTAACCCCTATCCTCACTCGCTTGTTGCTGGAAATTGGCTCCGGTTGCCCATGCCTGGTATTCGCGACGGCCGTGGTGGCAATCATACTGACCATGTCGGCGGCCGTGCGAGCTCTCGGGGGCTCGCTGGCTTCACCGTCAGAGGTCATTGGTTCCTGCCCTGAGCTCTTTACGAACCGCTTCAAGTGTCCGCGCCGGATCAGATCTTCGATCTCCTGCTGCAAGGTTTGGCAGTTCTCGGTTGAGTGTCCCAGACAGCGGTGGTACTGGCAGTACTTCGTCTAGTCGTTGTCGCTGGGTCCCTTGGGCGTCTTTGGCCACTTGAAGAACTTCTCATCCTGGATCTGCATCAGGATGTTCGTGAGGCTGTTGTTCAGAGGGGTCAGGGAGGCTCTGTTGTAATCTTTTCTGGGCCTTGGAGGGGGCCGCTGCTGCTTCCAGCCCTCCGGGATGCGCTGGTCGTCGCTGTCCCTCTTTCTCACACCAGATGCTCTAGGGGCTTCCAGTGGCCGGTCCGCTTGCTCGGGGCGCTTCGCCTCATTGGCCTCTTCGGCCGTAATGTACGCCCGGGCGATGGCCTCGGCCTCCCGGAAGGTTTGAGGGCGCTGGTGCGACAGGTGCTTGAAGAAGTCCCCCGCTGCCAGAGTGGCGACGAAGGCGTTGAGCTTCAGCTCGTCAGAAAGCTGGGGGATCCGTCGCGCCTCGGTGATGAAACGGTTCAGAAACCGTTTCAGACTTTCATCTGACCTTTGGCGGAGGCGGACCAGATGCCATGGTTGCTTCTCCTCTCTCCGGCTGGAGGCGAACTGGCTCAGGAAGTTGTCAGCGAGCTCCTCGAACGAGCGTATGGAGTTCGGGGGGAGGCCGTGGAACCAGAGCAACGCGTCCCCCCTAAGGGTGGCGGGAAAGCACTAGCACATCAAGGCCTTGCTTGCCCCTTGTAGAGATAGGTGAGTACGGAAGCAGTTGAGGTGGTCCATCGGGTTCTTGCTTCCGTCGTATCCCTCTAGGACCGGCATCTTGAACTTGCTCGGCAATGGCTGGGTCCGCAAGTCCATGGCGAAGGGCGATCTCCAGAGGTCGGTGGAGGAGGGCGTGGGCTTCTCCTTATGCAGGGTGTCCCACAGCACTTTGAATTTCTCCTCCATCGACGGATCCGTAGAGCCTCTCCGCGCATTGAGGACGTCGCGGAGCTCCGTGTTGCCATGGAGGTTTGTTTGAGCTCGTCGGGGATGGCAGCTCTCTGCCTGAGTGGATCGTTCGCCGTTGGAGCACGCAGCGGTTGGCCTCCCGTTGCCGCGCGAGTTGCGGGGGTTACGCCCCTCAGGGCTATCCTCCCAGTCATTGCGGGCGGGATGACTCTCCGCTTCGTTCTGATCATTTTCATTTGGGGCCGCCGGGGCTGCGGCGTGGTTGAGCTGGTTGGCTCGCCTCCTGCGAGCGGCCTCTCAACGCCTCTGTCTCCAGGAGGTGGAGGCCTTGGATGCCGGAGGGGCAGTCCCTGGCCAGGTAGTTCCTGTGTTCTCGCACAGGGCGCGGAGAACTAGCTTGATATCGCCCACATCTGCGGCTAGGCGGTGGACATCGGGCTTCGGTCGGTCGTTCGTTTGGTTCCCAGCGGGGGGAGCCTCACTTTGGGCGACGACCTCCATCGTCGGAACAGTAGCTTGTGCTCGGGTGTTTACCATCTTCTGGTGTTCAGGAGTAAGGTGGGAGGGTGTTGCAATCGGCCCGATTTCACACTAGCCTTCTATCGATTTACTGACTTCTGTAAGCAGGAAGGGGAGTTCTAGGGGACGAGGTGGAAACTGGGAAGGTTCGAGAGTCAGAGGGAGAGAGAAGATAGAGTCGAGAAGGAGAAGAAGTGAATAATCCTTTTCTGCCCCCCATTTCTCTTTTCTGGCCAATGTATACGCCAGTGACAATACAGCAAACCGGCACAACCCGGTGGTAACAGAAAACAAACTCCCACGTGTACCTGTATGCTTGTAACAGAAAAAAATATACCAATTCACTATGCAATATATATCTATCCATCTCCTATCTCCTATGAGTGTAATTACTTGAAATAATAAAATCACTATACGAAATCTCGATATTTCCATAGCGGTTGTGTCGCGCGCGAGCTTTTACGATTTCTCGTTTGTGTCGATGATGCTGGCGCCTCCTCTGAAATGAGATCGGTAACACAGCCTCTTGGTTTTGCACCTTTGCTTGTAAAATATCTGCATTGGGTGCTACTTATTTTACTGTTGGAATTTGTTCCTTTTTACTGCCTCTAGCAAGATTGATTTTGATTATTTTTCCTTAATCCATTAGCATGGGACAATTCTCTCTATGCCTGCTCATTAATGTCAACTCCTGCAGCTTATTTCTTTTGCAGAGTTGGAAGAGCCACCGGTATTTGTCCCAGTACATCCTTCTGAAGGTTCTTTTCCTCGAGACACTCTGTATACTATGCCTTCTGGGAAAAAGTAGTTTGACATGATGTTGCATTCTTTTGATCTCAAGGAACCAATTATTTATAAAGTTAATTCAGGTTTTCTTGCCTTACATCATTTTGTTGCTGTTGCTCCAAAAATTGTTGATTTTATTCTGCGTGTGTCTCAAACAGTTCATAAAATTTGTTGTCTATCATAAACAAATGCCATTTCAATGAGTTGGTTGGACTCATCTTCGGCTTTCAACAATGTGCAACTTTTTTTTTTTTTCTCTTTTTTGTGTCACACAAGAAAGAAAAGCCTTATATATTTAAAATTATTGCAGAGTATGGAGAGCAAGTCAAATGCATAGAATTTAATTTGTCACCATTTGAGCAAGTTCAAGAGGCTCTGGAATGTCTGCCTTCTTGTTTAGAGAATATTTCCAATGCTGCAAAATCTAGTTTCCATCGCTGGACGATATTGGATTATTCAAGAGCGTATAGGTCCGGAGTTTTAACCCCTAACATGGTATGACATTATTGTGTTATTATACTGTTCTTCCTGTTTATGTCCAGAATTATTCAAGTTGTCAAGTTTCTAAAGTGCAGTTTATGATTGTTTTGAACTTTGAGAAAATATTTAATGATTTCGTGAATTTCTCTGCCTCATCTTCTACCAGTAAAGTGATGATATATTGCGTACCCATTGTCCAAATATTCATAATTAGTCCTTTTTATGGATAAGTGATTGTGATGTTTGGTTAAGCTTCCGTGTAGGTTGCAGAGAGATTTATTGCAGCTGCTGACAAATATTCCAATCATCCATGCAACATGTCGTTCTTCATTAACTATGATGCAAAAGATATCCTAAGGCAAGCCACTGAGTCTACTGACCGACATAAAAGAGGTATACGTCTGCCTCAAAATGGCCATGCTGTGGGCAGTACATCTATGTTGATAATTACCAACATTCGGCACCCTCTATGCGTTTACGCAAAAACTTGCAATTTTATATGTTAAATAACTTTACACAAGACCTTTAATCTGTCTTAATTGGAGAAGGTTTAATGAATAGTTTACTGCCAGGACTTTTAATTGTCTATCACGGATGTTGATAATTCTCTTATATCCTGTACAGGAGAACCAATTTCAATCCTTGATGGAGTACCGATAGCCATCAAAGATGAAATAGATTGCACCCCCTATCCTACAACAGGTAGGAAAAATCCAATGTTTTTCTCCTTCCTGAACATACAATGCTCCCTGCCTTTTGCTATGATATGTCTAAACACATGAATCTCCCAGTTTTTCTCCTTTTATTTCCTGGTACTGCTATCTTTCTTCTCTTCCTGATGGCCATTTGACAATATTCAGGTGGTACAAAATGGTTGCACAAAGTGCGATCCTGCACAGATGATGCATGTTGTGTTGAGCGGCTTCGATCATGTGGTGCTTTACTTGTTGGGAAAACCAATATGCATGAGCTTGGTTCTGGGACTAGTGGAATTAATCCTCATTATGGGTAACAGCCAAGCACCACCATACTAAATCAATTGTGCATTGCTAAACAATTTGTTGCCATTTGATTGGATGACATGCTTAATTTGCCGATAAGAAGGATTTCAATTAATCAGATGTCAAGGTGCCATCACCTGTGTATAAAATGAGCAACTACAATATTGAATTTGTAACTGTTAATGGAGTCCATAAATTTGTTGTTATAGGAATGGAATTATGGAATCCTTAGCACAAAAGAGAATGAATCTCCTTATTTGGAAGTGTGAGCTACCAGATTGATTCCCTAACATTGTCCAATTATCTGTCCAATCAAAAAGATTAAAAGATTAGTAATAGTACACTTGATTAGGACATATCGGTTGATATTTGCATCAATGGCTAGCACCCAAGGACCACCCACCAAAGTCAAGAGAGTTTAGATCTGAAACCTGTAACCTGCTAGCTTAAATAGTGCAAAATATATGATTAGCTGATTCTGGCTAAGAAAACATCAATTAGCAGGCACCAGATGACTTGAGAGTTTATTTATGGTAAGATGCATCTCCCGAGCTGCCTTCCTAAGCCACAATCAAACTCTAATACAAGTTCTCAATTGCCATATCGTCTTCTCTGGTACAAGCCATTCACGAGTTTTGAAATGGATCAATTTTTACATTTGCTGATCCCATAACCACTTCAGGGCTACTCGAAATCCATATGATACCAGCAGGGTTTCTGGAGGTTCTTCTAGTGGATCTGCTGCAGTGGTGTGTGCAGGGCTCTGCCCTGTTTCCCTTGGAGTTGACGGGGGAGGTAAATGCCATTTTCATTACTCATCTATAGACTCTGTAATTTTTTTTTTGAAAATATGACTTGAGGACTATAGCTTTGGTCATTGTTATGGGCTGCTGACATCCTACAAACTAAGAAACACGGACACTAACATGAGATATAGACACGCAATGATACAATACTAACATGACAATGTATTGTTTTCAAAAAATGAGGAAATGGCACGTTAACTAAAATTAATATTTCATTTATAGATAAGAGAATATAATTGATCAACAAAATACTTTACACCAAATTAGCATTAAAAACGCTTCTTGTTTTCTCATTAAAAAAAAAAAAAGTGGCAAGGAGAGAAAATATGTAAGTTAGCATATAGAGGAATTATGCTATAACAAACCTCACATGAAAGAAATCAATACCCTTAAATCAATTAAAGTTTAGACCTTGATGTAGGTTAGGCAAAATGTACAAATATTTTATACACGTAAAGAATAAATAGTTCTAGATGCTACAACCACGAGTCACTAATCCTATCAATAATAAAAATAGTGTAGAAAATAAAATAACATAAATATTGGTGGCAAAGGGAAAGCTGAAGAACCAAATAATACTGGAGAAAAATCTTTTGAACTTCTCAAGTCAGTAAAAGTAAATCCACTATTAAAAGTCAACTTACAACCTTGGTGGTACAGACTAATTTATAGTCGAGTTACTCTTAACTACTAATCCTATTGAAGAACTTATCGAATTTGCTCCCAGTAACAAAATTAGACACCTTCCGGTCTTCTCGTAGATTTTGCTTTACTGACCTATGAACCTCCAATGCTACGGGAATTCCAGTGCCACGTAACCCACATAATTCTGAAGGCTTTCATGCTTGAACAACTGTTTAGAGGGTTTAGAAGGTTTTAGGAATGAGAAAACCTAAACTTTTGAATTACTGAAACAAATGAGGTTTTCTCCTTAAAACATTTCTCATCTACTCAATGTCTCACTCTTTGGCCCACTCAAATTAGAATGGGTAGCTAGGTCAAGAGAGAAGATAGACATATATAATGGGCACTGAAAAAATAGGGTTTAAAACGTGGGGGAATAAAATCTGTTCAGTGGCGTTTGAGTCAGCTTGAAGGACACAAACCAAAGTTTCTGGAAAATGGTGTTTGCTTCATGGTTTGAATGAGACAAGTAGTGGCATTATAACTTGAATGCCACAATGAAAAGTTTCTAGAAGATGACATTTGCTGCGGTGTTTGAAGGGGAAAGTAGAAGCAGTTGTGTTTGAACTCTAGATCAAACGTCCACACTAAGAGCATAAAATTCTTCCATGGTCTGTTCTACCCTGAGGGAGCTTGTTTGGAGTCCATGAGAGCAGAAACCTATTTAACAAAAAAGAAGATATAAATACAACTCGACTAGGACAACCACTACACAAAAATTGGCCAATATAACATAACTAACATTGCAGAATAAAAAAAGAGAAGATAATGAGGACATAGGTCTTAAGTTACTCCTAAATTATAAAATGGCTCCAATTTCCAAATGTTAATATTAAAAATTCCACTTATTAAGAAAATTATCAATAGCATAATGTTCAAAATGTGTCGAAGTCAAAAATAAAAATAGTAAAATATTAATACACGTGTTGGACAAAGATATACTAGCCCAAGAGAACTGTTGGACTGTTGATGCTTCTTAGTTTGTGGAAAGCATTCTAATTTGTATCTGCGAAGCTGAATTGTGATGTTTAAATTCCATGGGCAAAGATGTTTAAATTCAATGGGCAAATGCGATGGATCCACAAACTTTATATCACTGTGTCATTGCTGCTGAGTGGTTATTTATTTTGTTCTTTCCTTTCCCATTGTAGAAAGACTTTTTTGAAATAAATTTAGTATGCACGTTTCTTATTGATGTTGTGTTTCATGTGCAAGATCTGCATCTTGACTGTTTGCCTTTTGTTGCAGTCTCTTGAGACATCAAATGTTTTGCTCTCAATTGACCCATTTTTTATAGCCTAAAAGACATTGTTGCAGTTTGTTGAATTATGCATGGTATACTTTTAATGAAACTGAACCAGGATTTGTACCAATTGATATAAGAGGCATGCACCCTATCGCAACACAGGACAAGAAACCCACTTGCCCTTTTTTATGTTTGTATTTAAAGTTTAATTGAGGACTCTTTTTGCCTTTCCCCCCCCTTTTGGTGGGAGGGAGAGCCATACTCTTTTCTGATGGATGTTTGATTTTCTATGATTTTAACAGTGATTTTCTGGTATCTTATTCTGAATTTTTGCAAGTTGCATCTGTTATTTATTTAATTGATATATGCTGTATTACTATTCAAATAAAAATTCGGAATTTCATATAATTTAGATTCATATTATTATGAGCATTTAATCTTTCTTTACTTGTTAAAAGGGCAATCCAGATTTCTGAAATTGTAGACTCCAAGGATGTTAGAAATACTCAATCTTACCCATGCATTACAGAAAAACATATTAACTGGTTCTTCGTTTCAAATTATGGTCATTTTTTTTATGGAACCCAAATATCCAAATCTTATGTGAGAACTGGAAGTGGTCTTTCTTCTATCTTGAATTAAGTCTGACCTACCTTCACCTGTAGGAGGGACCTCAAGTTGGATTTCGCATGTGATATTCTATCTTCCTAGGTGTTGTTTTTCTACTTACATGTATGTATTTGTGTCTGTGTAGATGTCTTTTTTGCTAAGAATGGATACGTGCACATGTATATGTAGTAAGTTTCCGGATATTTAGTAAATTTCTTAGAATGTGTGTCTAGGTTCTGTACGAATGCCTGCAGCTCTTTGTGGTGTTGTTGGTTTCAAGCCAACTTTTGGTCGCATACCACATTCTGGGTAAGCACAATTTTATCTGTGGCTTCCATCTCTGTAAAATTGTAACCTTTCTGATATATGGGCTCCTTCTTCGTTTGTTTTCCCCATTTTCAACTTTTTCTACTAAGGCTTTGAAGTGAATGTGTAATCCAAGCATAACTTTGTATTATACCAGTGTACTTCCACTGAATTGGACAGTTGGGATGGTAGGAATTTTAGCAGGCTGCGTTGAAGATGCACTGATAACGTTAGTATCCTGCATTGACCTGTTTGAGAATCTTTGACTTTATCATCCTCTTTTGAGCTGATGGTGGTGTTAATTGCAATCTCTCTTCAGTTATGCAGCTATCAGCGGCCAGCTTCCATCAGATAAATCCACAGTTTCAATGGTACATGATCAACTTCTAAACATACATAATTCATGTCTTAGAGGTAGGATTTTTATCTGCCTTATGGTGGAATTCGACCTACCGCCTCCAAGTTTGCTAAATTCGCTACCGTCCTACTTATATACAGATGCAGAAGCAAAACCATTTTTTTAAAAACATGGCAGACTTGGAACTGGAAGCGAAAAATTTGCTGGATTCCAGTGGAATTTTGCCTCCCTTGCTTTTGATGTATATTTTGACCAGGGAAAAAAAATAAATGGGTATGAAACTCTGCCATAAGTGGCCCTTAGTCCAACATTTACACTCCAAACCTAATACTTTACCCCTCATGTACCAAACATCTCGTTTGAACAAGTGCACTTTACGTTGATTGGTCAAAATTGAACAAAAGATTTTTGAGTTAATAAGTTGATGAATTATGCTAATTCGATCATATGAATGTAATTAAGTTGCTGAATTTTCCATTCAATTACAATATTTAGGTTGATTTATTTCTGTCATGGGTAGAATTTGCCTACATATGGAAGCGGAATTGCAACTGGGTTTGAGTTTCCACCAAAAGTCAGTACCTTAATTGGAGTTTCAGATTTCGCTATCGGTTCTTCCGAGCTTATGTTTACAGTATACACAGCCAATTATTTTGTCTTCTCTCTCTGTACAACAGGCTTAGTAGTATCTTTTATTAGGGTTATGATTTTTAGTGGAATCAGAAATCAATGATTGCTTGTTATAATTGGATGCTATGAGCGTGTGACAAGGCCCTGAAATTAATAGAAACATTTCATTGCTTGGAGTATTGCTCTACCATCAGTTCCTCTTGTCAACTCTTTTTACAGCTGCTCATTGGTGGATGATAGTGCACGTGCGAAGTTTCTGACTAAATTGTGTTTTTTCATTAACTTGTCAGCCAAAAGTAACATTGCCACTGTTGAAGCCAAACAGTTTCTTAGATAGTATCAAATTAGCCCAGTATGGAGAGGTTCGTTGTTTCTGTTCAGTATTTATTCGAACAATGTCATTTTGAAAAGGTCTTCAGTTCACTTAAACCTCGTGCTGATCTATTTTTTCACCTTTTTCTCATTGTCTTTTTTTTGTCTTGTATATTTAGTGGTTTAACGATTGCAGTGATGACGTGAAATTCTGCTGTTCTGAGGCATTGCAAAAGCTTCGGAAACATTATGGATGGGAGGTAATGCAATTGCTCCCTGCTGCTTGATTTTCAGTTATTATCAATTGTCATTGTTATTACTTTTACAGTGAAAACAGTTGAGAATTAAACATGCATACGAAGTTAGTGCCACGGATTTGATAATTTTAAGATAGACAAATGAAGTCACACTAAAAAGATAAGATTAGAAAAAATGGCATCCATAAATGGCAGGAAGTTACACCCATAGAAAGGATGATGAGGAAAAGATGTCTAAAGTGGTTCAAATGCTGAAAATGTAAGCAAAAATGAAGCACAAGGTGAGTGAGTTTTGGTTGAAGAAAAGAAACGAAGAGGTAGACCTAAAAAAATTGGGAATGAGATTTTGAAGAATGATTTAAAATTACTATATTGTATTTAATTGATTAGAATGATGAAAACAGATTTATATAACCAACTCTATCTGTGGGACATATAGTTTTGTTGTTGTTGTAATATGATTATTTCCTGATTTTCCGGCTGCTTTTACTTCTTAGACTGTGGAGGTGACAATACCAGAGATTGAGGTGATGCGCTTGGCGCATTACTTGACAATCGGATCTGAGTGTTATGCTTCTCTTGATTGTCTTCTACAGAAGCTGTAAGCTTTCTTTTTCTTTTTCTTTTTCTTCTTTTTCTTCTTCTATTCTATCATAATTAAATATATGAGTTTTTTGATTATTGCTGAAATGACATGCTCTCTCTGTAACAGGAACTATGAAGAACTAGGTTGGGATACTAGAGTAGCATGTTCCGTGTATGGTGCCTTCAGTGCCAAGGAGTATATTAAAGCCCAGAGGATTAGGTGATTAAAAAACTGCATTCAGTAAAATTCATTTATCATCGAAAGTATCATGCTAAAATTTTCAGTTATAGAAGAAGTGCAATTTAAATAGAGGAATATCTGGGGACACCCTCTACGCATGTGGGAAACCATTGAGTGGCATGGCGCACAACTATCTATCTATTCTTGTGTAGGCTTATTATATATGGATGGACGTAACATTACATTATCCAAGAATGCCTAAAGTATGACTGTGGTCTGGATTGGGTCGGGAAAGTCAAACCTAAATCCAACCCATTAAGTATAGCATATAACCAAAAGTAAAATCCAACCCAAACTACGGAGTTGAGTAAAATCTCAATATTTTGAATTATACCTAAATTCAAACTCAACCAAGAACTATTTTGTCTGTTTTTTTTCATCTTGAAAAAACACACAAAAATTGATAATTTTAGTGTACTTTTGGGCTAATTAAGCTAATAATATAATTAAACCAAAAGTATTCAAATTAATTACCCATTAATCATAAACTATCTCATCAGAAGACTAAAATAATTTTTTTAATCAAATAAGAATATAAATATTTTGTTTCTTGAACTCATAAGTGAACTTAAATGCCCACGGCTCTCCATGGCAACTCATTGAGCATGTCACTCTAGAACTAGTATCTATATTATATAAAACAAGATAAAAACCTAAAGATTAAATTCACATTGGGGATATTTTGGTATCTATATATATTATCCATTCACTTTATGTATATGTGATATTCAGGTCAGGTTTGGCTTGGGGCATAGTATACTTATTCCCAACCCAAACTCATTCATAAGTATCAGGTTTTTGTCCAAATCCAAATCCTGTCAAAGTGGATAGACCCGTTCAATTTGTATCTGATGGTGTCGGGATTTTTTTTTTGTTTCAGGTATTGGCAACCTAATTAGAAGATGGGCCTTCATTTAGTGACTGCATGTTGGTGTCTTTTATTTAGCCTCATGGTGATTAACTGTGTATGTGGAACGTTGAGACTAAGATCATTAATCAATCAGGAAACCAAAACATCAAAGTTGAGGGGGTAAAAGCAGCAAAATTTGGAATTTAGGGTATTCTATCTTTAATAAGTTTGTAAAAAATAAAATAAAATGAAATCTTTACAGAAATTAAGGCCATTTTCCGAGCATTAAGTTCATCATATGGGAGAACTTGCTTTGAGATTTCCCGTATTCTCTAATCTCTTCTAAGTTGTCTGGTTTTCTGTTCATGGATGAATGACTTATGTGAGACTGCAACTCACCTGCAGGAGCAGGCAAATGGAATTCCATAGGAGGATATTTCTCATGGCAGATGTCATCGTTACTCCAACGACTGGGTATTTTTTTCTGCTGTCGTTGCAAG
Organism: Nepenthes alata; assembly: GCA_028571085.2. NCBI lineage: Eukaryota > Viridiplantae > Streptophyta > Magnoliopsida > Caryophyllales > Nepenthaceae > Nepenthes > Nepenthes alata. The sequence continues at coordinate 2,095 of JAOVVI020006195.1, read as the reverse complement.
CCATCAGTCCCCAGATTTATATCTGATTTTTTAGTTCTCTATTCATAAAATTGAATCAATTTTATCAGTCAAGATTTTTTATTTTATCAAACTAATACTTCTCAAGTAGAAATTGGGACAGAGAGATAATGATTTGATATACTCAATGTTAATATTGTGTTTTATCAACAAAAATTGATACCGATTTTGACAAATTTGATGCCAAATTACTTTGAATTTGATGGTGAAATGGACTCAATTTTATAATTAAATCGATTCAAAATAAAGGTAAGAAGAAATATTTTTGACAAATTCTCATTGCATATTTTACTGCTTTCATCAAGCTCATGAGTGGGAAAACGACAGAGAACCAATGTTTTGGCAATGTAATTAAAAAAATAAAAAACCTAAAAGAAAACCATTCCTCATTTACCGTCCGCATCTCTGTACTGATTTGTCCTCATGCTGTGCTAGCGTGACTGCATACACCATAAAGGATGATGCTCTGCGGACAGGTGAACTTGACTACGTCAATGGAGGTAAATTCTTTCTGAAGTTGTACCTTATTTGTTTCTTCTGCATTTGATCTCGGAGACATGGCCAAACCATCGCCCGATCTTTATTGGCGAGTTCTGGTTGCTTTCATGGTGAAAATGTGATCTTCATGTCCATTGCAGCCGCCCTTGTGCGATATCAAATAGCAGGGAATTTCCTCGGTTTGCCTGCAGTGACGGTTCCGGTGAGATTTTCATATCAGTTTCCATATGGCTGTTTCCCAAGAAACAGGGCTCTATCTGACAGAACATTCTTCTTCTTCTTTGGCCTAATCTGTTCACTAACCCAGGTTGGATATGACAAAGCTGGGCTGCCTATCGGCCTTCAGTTCATTGGGAAGCCATGGTCCGAGGCAACATTGCTGCACATAGCTTTTGCAATGCAGGTAGACATTGTTTACTATAATAAGTCAATAATTTTCGTTACTTGACTATACTTTTATATCGAAAATTCGAAACAGTCATCTTCTTTTTTTAATTAAAGAAATATCTGGGGCATTCTTTAGACACTCCGGGCGTCAATCTATTCATATATTTTTATATGAGTTTCAAAACATCAACAGATAGACGAATTCACATCGTTCAAATGTATCTAAATGGTGTCCCTTAACGAACCGCTTTGGGTAGATTGAGTTATGAATTGATCATATGGATAAGCAAATCATAATAATTAATAAATATCTCACACGGGGATTGCATTATTCTTGGGAAATGTTTTCATATAATTCATCTGTGACTGTTTTGATAGTGGGAGATAGATTATGGGGGTGACATATTTTACTGTCTCAGCTTACAAACGCTCTGTTTCAGGCGCTGTGCATATCAGACTACAGGAAGCCGCAGGTTTTCTCTGACATGCTTAACTAACAAGATCTCAGGCGCCATTGTTTCTCCACGACGTGCACACGCTGCAAACGAACAGATGCTCGCACGCACTCAAGAAGAAGGATTGATACAACCTCAGTTATGGCTTAATTTTTCTGCCCCCATTCCCCAAAATAAAAATTAAATTAAATTAAATTGAGAAAACAACAAAATTGAAGTGTAATTTGCTTTCTAGCTGAAGGAAAATTGCATTGTGCTTGCTCAGAGCTTGATTTCTGAGTATTTTTTAATGGTTGATTCATCATTGCTGTGTGATTTGTGGGCATGGCAGTAGTTCTCGAATTTATGCTTGTGTTTTTGTCTACGGGAGACTTGATACGAAAATAGGTCTTAATAATATTTAATGATAATTAAAAATTTTAAAATATAACCCAAGTCCGGCGTGGCCTGATAAAATATCCCTATGATATTAACAGCTTTATCGATAACAGGCAATAATATTATCAATAATAAGATCATTCCAAATTACCTAACCAAATAAATAGTCATGACCTATTTGAATCTTTGTAAAGAAAGAGTAACATATCACCAATTTTGATCACATTATCAATTCAATATAAATTAGACACTACAATATCTAAATATTATTATCATAATATAATTTACCAGTATTAGTCTAATTTATCATGTTTTTCTAACAAAAATGTATTCAAAATAATTACAGTTTAACTATAGAA
>JAOVVI020006194.1:4362-15826 GCA_028571085.2 Nepenthes alata | reverse complement strand
TATCATTATTTTTGAATAGGTAAAAATCAATTTTAAGGTTGATACACTGGCTGCTGAACTAGCTAAGACATCACATGCTGAATCTAATTTTTCATCATGAAGAAAATTGACTGAATCAATTGAATCGACCACTAAACTGGCAGCCAAAATGGCTAGAGCATCATGTGCTGATGTTAAAATTTCAATCTAAAGAAATTAGCTTAAACCGACCACTGAACTGGCCACTGAACCGGTTGCTAAACCAACAAAAGTATCATGTGCTAATGCTGAATTTCAACCTGTAGAAATTAGTTTGAACCAACCATTGAATTGGCTATGCATCGTGTTCTAGTTTATCTAAATTTTCAACACATAAAAGTTAGTAATTGGAGGCTACTAAACCAGCTAATTTCACCAAATGCTGATTCTGATTTTCAGTATATGCAAAATTAATTTTGAGGCTACTAAATCGGCTGCCAAATCGACGGCTAAATCGGTTGTGCATGTGCCGATTCTAATTTTTTAACATGTAGAAAATTAGTTTGAGGTGGCCAAACCAGTTGCCAAACCAAAGGCTGAATTAGCTGTGCATTCTGTGCCGACTTTGAATTTTTAGCATGTAAAAATCGGTATTGAGGCTTGCTGAACCAGCTGATACACTACAGTGATCATTTCCAAATTTTCTCCTTGTTGGCCGAATTACTGCATTAGCAAATCATCATTTCAGTATGTGTAAAAATTATAAGATTTTACTATTTCACTACTAATTGCTGCATCTTTAATATTTGGATGCTAAATTTTTCCTCATATATTTATGAAAGTTTAAGTGAAAGTTCTACACAATATTAAGAAATATAATTATTTTCTCATGAGAGTTAAAAAAATTAAGAAGAAGTATTAAGAATAAGTGTAGATTTTTCCTAAGAAATTTTTAAAATAATTAAGAAATTAGACTAAATATTTATTCAAAGGGTAATATTATTTGACATACCTTAGGATATTACAATAGTAACTAAGAAAATTGCCCTTACCATGGGGGAATTAGGACAGCTTACAATCCCGTCTACCAGGTAAAAGGTATGTATGGCCTACCTTTGGTTGGATAAAGGTTTACATCCTTCGATTATGTGGAGTGAATACAATCCCTTTTCTCAATTGTCTACTCTATTAGCTGGTAAAGTTTACTGACCCTAGTTTCTCAAATTAAGTAAGTTTTTATGGTAAGACAATAAAAGAACAAGATAAAGAAAAATTGAATGTATCTGGAAAATATTTTCCACTCATATTTCATGCTTATGTATGCATCATAACTCCTATTTCTTCCGATGGTATATTTTCAGTATAAATGTGCATGTCATTGTATAAATTATATCTTATTGAGTATTTTACTCACTTTCTTACTATTTCACAATCATTCGAATGTCTTTTTTTGGTAAGTAATTAAAATTTAATTTAAAAAAAAGTATACAAAATTATATTTTAACTCCAAGTATTTTACCGGTTTAGAGATAGAATATAGTCGTTAGGGCATTCTTCGAGCACACCATGAAAGAATCATAAAAATGAAAAGAAAGTACACAAGGAAATAAAAATCGGCCAAGACCAACAGCCAACTTGCCCAACAGCAGCCTCATTACAGAAGAGTGCATCGGAGCAGCAGGCACTCCAACCTTCCATCTGGATAACAGGCATAATACAACCGGGCAACCGAGTCAAAAAATAGTCAAACTGCATCCAACCCAATCGACTATCAACACCAAACTTATCCCATTTCTTCAATACACAACACCGCTTCGAATGTCTCACAAGAGCTGATACCTAACGAATAGGAATGAAGATAAAAGTCTCAATTTTGCTTTACATTTAGAGGATGTATTCGAAATGCTTAAAATTTTGATGTACTTAATTTAATTGAAGTTAAAATTTGTATATAATAACATTGTAAAATTTTAGGAGTATGGCAGGATGTATTTTATTTTTGATGATGTTAGTTTAAAACTGCTTTCGCAAATTAGGGTGAGTACTATGTATACTTCTCCAAGTTAATGTGAGATTAATTTGAGATTTTTAGCACGTATCTTTTCTTAACAAGACCCGATATTATAATCCTATAATACGATATTGGTGTCACTGATGGTATAACAATTATATAAATCCTATGCATATTTATGTGTGTGTTTATGTATATTTATCATATTTAATAACGATAATAATAGCTAATGACGAAAATGATGATGTGGAATATTATAGCCCCTCGATTGGGTGCACTCAACGAAGCCTAATCCTCCTTTCTAAGCTACCGGGGGCTAAATGTACTTAGCAAAGCTCAGTTTTTCATCACTTTAAGCCACTTCTCGATTGGGTGTACTCAACAAAATTCTGTTTTCCATCAAGCCGCCTATTGGCTAGATACATTCAGCGGAGCCAAATCTTTCATCTTTAAGCCACCCCTCGATTGGGCACTTTTCTTGGAGCTCTGTCCTTTTTCTTTAAAGTTGCTTCCCTGTCGAGTGTACTTAAACACTTAATCCTTAATTATATACTTCCAAGCGTCATTCATATACTTTTCTATCTTTATATTCGTTTGATAAAGATTTTTAACTTGTGGTCAGAAGATATATTAGGTAGTCAGTTTTCGTCATTCTCTGACCTCTTATTTGTTAATAGTGATGTGTAGGATTTAGGTTGGGTGTGACGAAGATCGGACTCGCTTAAGTTGACTGCTCGAGAAAGATCAAATGACCTAGTAATTCGTACGATAATCAAAATTTATGGACGCATCAATTATTTAATATGAGATTTCGATCGTAAGATTAAAACATAAATCTATTAAAATATCACAGTTATTTTTTTTCTAAAAAAAGATAAATTAAGAGGATTATAAATTATATGAAGTTATATGTATCCATTCTTCTTTTGTTGGTGCTTTTAAAATTTTTTTATTACTCAATTCACACTTAATGCTTGTTTTAGAACGATTGAAGCAAAGTGAATGAAGCTAAGTGGAAATGAATTTACAAAGAAGAGCATGAAAAAAATCATTATTTTTGTTCTTTTTACTTTAATTTGCCATAAAGAAACAGATGGGAACACTTTTAATAAAAAAAAATTATTACTTTTTTCCTTATTCTTTGATTTATCCTTAAGAAACGGATCGAATGGGAACTATTTTAATAAAAAAAATTCTTATTCAATAGCCAAGGAGTCTGCTTAAGCACTCTCACTAGCAAAAACCCCCCTTAAAACACTACTCGACCATTTTCCCTCTCTCTGTTATATGTATCTTCTCGTTAGTCCTACGTCAATTTCATTATACCCTTCAGATTTGGATTTGGGTTTTGGTTTGGTGACAGAAGGATTAAAAAAATGCATTACTGTCGTCCCGCCATGGCTACAGCAAACGGCTTGAACTTCTCCCTTGACCGAATCTTCCTCATCTAAATCTCTCCACTATTTTATCTTGCAAACTGCTATACTGTACCACTGGCGCCTCAGGTCTAAGCCTGAAGCTTCCTTTATCGGTGAGTCGCCATATCATATATTTTCTGCATTTCTTGATTTTGATCTTTCTTATGATCTATGAGCGCAATATTCTCCACTTTGATTCCGAGTAAATTCTAGGGTTTTGATAGAATCAAATTAGGATTTCAAATTGTCGAACTTGGATTTGGTAGCGTTGGTTACTGTTCTACTTATGCTTTGTCAACTGAAAATTATCATGACTTTTTTGCTTAGTTTGGTTTGAAAGGAAAGAAAGATTGAAATGGAAATGGATGGGAGGAAATGAATAGAGATGGAGGAAAGTAAAGTGAAAAGAAATGATCTCCTTCTCATGCTGGACTGCCCATGCTTAGTTTCTTTATCATTTCCTCCATTCTAGCTTGCTTTAGATTTTTTTGGACAGATCATTTATCCATGTTAAGCAAGTGTAATGTATAACCATTATGAGATCATTGGATTGTGATTCTGCTAACGTTTCCTATGAATTTGTGCAAAAGTTCTCTCTTCTATTTAAAATAGTATATTTAAGCAATGCAAGTGTTCGTACTACCTATGGCTTTTCAGTGTTTATGGAGTTTAAAGGCACAGCAGGCATTGCCAAAAATGATCAAGCGGATAAACTATCAGCTCCTCCAGGGTTTGTTTCACTGACAGCCTTCACCCTGAAAAGGTCAGAAAGTAATGAAGAGGCTGAGAATTCCGCAGATATCTTTGGGACTAAATTTGAACGAGAACTATTCCCAATGCAGACATCCTCTGACTTAGACGGCAGTGAAATGTTTCAGATGAATCTGAAGGTTAAGCAGAGACCATGGATAGTTCTCAGCCAATTCAATGAGGGCATTGGCTGGGAGAAGTCGGCCCCTGAACAACCTGATCTGGTCATACTTATCCCCTGTTAATTTTTTCAGTGCCTATAAGTAGTACTTTTTTTATCTGGTATTGCACAATCTCTACCAGGAAACAACAGTGAAAAAGTTTATAGTTGATTGAATAACTTGTTTTAAATTGTGGGAGCTACACAAAGAAAACAAAGGTCTTCAACATCATCAATATGTTGATTGGCTTGGAGGGGTCGCTATGAACTTGTTGTGGCTTTTGAATTGTTAACAATCACATCTTTTTTAATCCTTTGAATAACATAAATTGGAGATTAGCTGCAATATAGAAATGAAGAACTGAAAATATCTTTGTTGCAGAGATGAAAAATAAAGTAGCAAAGGGTGCATTTTAACAACATTGGGTTGAGATGGCTGTATTTTTCTAGAAGAAGAATGATACTTCATTGGGTGGATATTGGATACGAATATTAGGGGAATACCAAAGTTGAGAAACACTATTATGCATGATTATTTCCGAAAGGTCTAGCCTTTGAACTAATAAGGAGAGACGATTAAGGTGGTTCAAACGCTTAAAATATAGGCATAACGAAGCGCTAGTGGGAAAATGTGGCATAATTAGTGTTAGATGCAAGGAGAAAGGGAGAGAGCTAGGCCAAGCGAGGTGATTCTGAAGAATATAAATTATGTCCATTCAGCATGTTGCTCTAAACCAAATACAATGGCGAGAGCAGATTCATATAGTATAGCCCACTTAATTGGACTTTAACACTGTGTTGATGTGGATGTAACTGTTGTACCTTGTTCTGATACAAGGGATGCCCAAGGTTGTTGGATGAAATCAATATGTTTGTCTGCTTAAATCAATCCCTCCTCCATTTTCACGGGAAGTTCTTACGTTGATAAAGCAGCCTATTTGTTAAATTTACGATATCCGTAATTGACCAGAAGTGATTAAACTAGTATTTTAGGTGTAGTTGCATTCATGATATTAATTATATCATGTGAATGCATATAGTTATAGTAAGTAGCAAAAACTGAAAAACACTTGATGAATGCTATCATTGTCGAGTGTTTATATGCCTTTCACATAGAAGGATTCCAGGTGCATATTTTAGGGAAACTTGGTTGTGAAATTAAGTTTCACCCCACAAGACATTGTTAGATCTCTTAGACTGGCTCCTGTAGATACATGCTTCATGCACTTGTCCACAATTCATGCTTTATTTGGATCATGGAAAATTTTAAGGAATATGTGATAAAAATATGACTAATTTGATTAAAAAGTTTTCATGGTATTTTCCCTGTGCTTTTCTTAGATATGATTGGAGGATTGGGAAACTCACTGAGAGTTGTAGTGGCTCTTTGTTCAAATTTGTGAGTTTGTTGTGGGTTTATTCTTTTGTTGTCGGGCTTATTATTACTATGTAGATAAGCAGGGGCTCTTTGTTGTCAGTCTTTAATTTATTCTTTTTGTTTTTTTGTTTTGCTTTTTAACTAGGATCTTGCTTCAAACTCTTGCCTTCCTAAGGGTGTCATTCGGGGATGTTCCACATGCAGCAATTGCCAGACGGTAATTTTCTGATTGTGATATTCACTTTCTGTTTTTTTCTTTGTGCAGTATATTAATTGACATTGGTTTGCTCTTTTTGTTTTGCTTTTGCGCTTTCAAAATTACCTAATTCCCTGATTCACCACTGTGCACTTACTGTTAAAAACTGTTTTCATCCGTTGACATTCCCAAGTTTGCTTAAAGAACAAAGGCTTTTAAGGCTTCTAATTTCTAGAACAAAGGCCTGAAAAGTCACAAGAAAGATGGGGAACTAATAAACTTCACCGGAATGTGAATTATAGTTTGGAGGACTTTATTCTCTTTCTTTCCCTGCCAGTTTCACCGGTGATTGGGGGCTGTGGATTGTTTGTGTTATCTTTTGTGGCTTTTTGTTTTTTGATTGTTTGGGTTGAGTATGTTTTCCATTTTTTTTGGGACCTAGGGGAGACCCCCAATGTGAAAAGTTATTCATTTAGTTACTCTTTTGCCAATAGAAAAAGGTTAAGATAAAGAAGGTGATGTAGTGCAAAAGGCCTATCATTGAAGCAGGCCAGTTGAAGTACACAGCCCACCCACTTTTACCCACTAAGGAGATATTTTGATTTTATTTATTTAACAGTTTGTTGATGATGTTTTATGTGGGAGGTATCCCAATTAATAATTGTTTTTTTTTGTGATAAATTTGTCTTAAATAATTCAGTTGGGAAGATGTTGCACTAAGGGAGTATTAGATTTTAATTCTAGTAGTTGTTAGGTGACTATTATCTTGTGTTTAACCCCCTTGAGGTTGGAAGAAAAATTTAGATTTGAATATAGAGAAATACAAGTTTAGTGAAACTTAAGACTCAATTTTTTCTTTCTCTTGTTATGTTTTTGGGTTTTCTTTAATTCCTACTTCTCTTTCTTGGTTCCTAATTATTTGGTATTAGCGACTATTGTCAATTGGTCTGAATTCCCTTAATTGATAGTTTTTTTCTTATTAAATAGAAAATTCATTCCCTAATTACATCCTATTAGAATCTGATGGGCCTTGCTATGCCTTGAGCCAATCCAAAATCAAGCCCATCCATTAGCAAGGCCCCACGAAGAGCAAAGCCTAGAAGGCCATGCGGCAGGCCCAACCACGGCCGACACATAATGGGCTAGTAGAGATAGAGACTGGCCAGGCCTAGCAAACAATCTCTGCGACACGACCAATCACGACGAGGGAATCCTCCAACTCAGCAACGACAACTTGACCACCGTAGAAGGTGTCGACACTACAGATGCCTGCCATTGGTGGTCGAGGTCAACGCCCAGAAGGACGGCCATGCTCGCCTGCCAGTAGTAGAAAGGATGCTACTGCTGCCACCTTCAAAATGGCTCGACAAATCACCCCCCGAAACAACTTGGCACATGTCAGCAAAGGCCACTCATGGTCGCACCACCACCACAAAATGACAGCTGACACTGGCGGCTTCGGTTAATGACCAACAACCTGCGAATCCCGGCATGACAAGTGTTCAAGCTTTGGTCCCAAAGCCACGTTAGGCCACCGTCTTCAAATATCCCTTCTCCGTTGTTGGGGAAGGGGGGAATCCAAGAGGAAAACCTAAGAGGCAATCCAGAGAAGAGGAGAAACACTAAAAGCAAATAATCCTAACAGAGAAAATTCTCTATCTCTCTCTCTCTTGCAAAAACACTACTCACCTTTCCCACATATGTGCATCCTTGCATCCTACATCTTCCATTCATTTTTCAGTTCTCTGAGAAAATTTTTTGATTTGAGTATCGGAGGATAAGCCAGGGAGTAAGTCCCGACAATCTTCTATTCTCTTATTTGTTCGTTGTGTTGCACAGGACCCAAGTTATCAGAGATGGAGACCGGACCCTTATGAGTTCAACCCGACCGAGAAAGATTAGAAGGCTCCCTAATTCGTATAATAACTTGGATCCAGAGATGCATTATTGGCACCGTTTGTGGGAAATTACTTGAATGTCCAACCACTACACTCATGAACAGAATATGGTTAATACTAGGGTACAAGTAGTGTGCAGGCTTGGGACACCGCTGCCTAAGGCAATGACCCCTCAGTGGGTAGCTATATGGGTGGATGGCTGGAACCTGACGTGCGCGCACTCACTGCCCAAATGGGAGATGTGTTCAAGATGCTTCGATTGATCAATGCGCATTTGGACGAGCAACAATAGGGGCTCACACTTCCATCGCTGAAGCTTTGGCCTTGAAGCGAAGGAACCGGGCTAAGAGGCACCTGGTTGAGAAGACCTTGCAGCGTAACGATGATAAGTCCCCCTGCTGCCTTGAGCAACAGGGCCCAAATCGGTTGGAGGGCTGACTGAGTCACGGGGTACAAAAAGACAACCCGGAGCGGCGGAATCCGCGCTACTTTCGTAGCGACAAGAGGCCCTTGGCCCAAGGAGAAACCTCTTACAGCACACGGTTGTCACAGGTTGGTGGTCGCCAAGACCCACATCCCTCTCCCAACCATTCGGAGCTGAGGACCTTCCTTAATGGTAAGAGGATTGTGTCCTCCCCCGGATGGAGGAAAGGGTGGAGAAGATCTGATAGCACATGTTCAAGGGAGGCGTCGGTGGACGCTCCATGGATCTAAGGACATCTCTGTTCACAACGGAGATCTGAACACAGTTGCCCCCCAACAAATTCAAAATGTCAGCCCTGGAACCTTGTGATGGGGGTTCTGCCCTGATAGAACACTTGAATCACTTTCGTACTCTGCTAAGTTTTTAGTGTCTGGACGAAACTGCCATGTGTCAGTACTTCCCACTAATCCTCAAAGGGGATGCTCGAACCTGGTTCTATAGTTTTCAGTCGAATTCCATTCGGTCGTTCAAGGCACTCACTGACTACTTCCTGTCTCAGTTCACTTCCAGCTGGAGGCAGGAAAAGTAGCCGTGACACCTCGCTCGCCTCCGATAGAAGAGAGGTGAAAGCTTGAAGCGTTTCCTAGCCTGGTTCACTACCGAGGCCCGATAGATATCCCAGCTCATTGACGAGGTAAAGCTCAGCGCCTTCGTCGCTACTTTAGAGCCGGGTGACTTCTTTAAGCATTTGGCCTATCAGAACCCTCAGATCTCCGGGAGGTCAAGACCATCACCCGTGTTTACATAGCGGCAGAGGAAGCTAACGAAGCAAAATGGCCGGAGCATGCCGACCGATCTTGGAGGAACCAATGAACAAGAAGAAGAGCAAAGACGACAATCACTTCCGGGGCCCTCGGAAGTAGCTTGGGTAAAACCTAGTTTTGGAAGGAGTTCAGGCCCCCTATCCTGACTCCTCTAAATGACACCTGTACCAATATTCTAATGCAAATCCGGGATGAGAAGTTCTTCGAATGGCCAAAGGCTTTGAAGAATTCGGAAGGAGGATACCAGTCAAAATACTGCTATTTTCATCGATTTCTGGGTCACAGCACTGAAGACTACCAGACACTGTAGAAGGGATTGAAGACCTGGTTTGCAAAGGGCATCTCACTATGTTCCTGCGAAACTCGGGTTAGGCCCCCATGTGAGTAGACAAAGATGGATAGAAGCAACCAAGGAACCAAATTGCGGTTGGGGTTGTCAATATGTCAACAACCAAGCTAGCCAAGGGTAACGCCTCGAATAGTTCAGAGACAGCTTCTAGTAGTAAGAAGCCGAGGGTAGGGGTTAGGAACGACATAATTTGTTTTAGTGACGACGATATGATTCATATAATAATCCCCCGCTCTGACCTTCTAGTTGTATCGGTATTCGTTTTGGACGGTACAATTGACTACTAAATGAATAAGTATTCATTGATAATGGGAGTTCTTGAAATTTGCTCTACCTTGATGCTTAGTATAAACTTGGGTTGAAAAAGAGTCAGATGAAGCAGGCCAAGGGTCCTTGTACGGGTTGGACAACGAGCCGGTGCTTGTCCAGGGCATTGTCTATTTGGTCACGTTGGGGGCTTACCCCGGGACAGCCTCCAGGATGCTCACATTCCTAGTAGTGGACCTCTCATCAGTCTACAATGTTATCTTGGGATGACCGTGCCTGACTGCCTTCGGGGCAGTGACATTGACCCCCTACTTGAAGATGAAGTTTCTGATCCCATACGGCGTCGGAGAGGTCCTAGGTGACCAGATAACCAACTAAACATGCTACTTGTCTCAGATCGCTTCGACGACCCTCAACCAGTCGATCGAAGACCTCGACTTCTATGACGAGACCACCCTGCTGCTGACTTAGTTAGGTGAGACGACTGACCAAGTTCCTTGGGACCCCAGCGAGCCTAAGAAGTGCGTGCAAATTGGGAGTTCCCTGTCGGGTCCCCTCTGCTACCAGCTCATAACCTTCCTCAGACAGAATTTTAATGTCTTTGTATAGATGCCTGCCGACATGCTAGGAATACAAATCAGAGTAATAGTGCACAAGTTGGGTCTCGATCTCGGTCACAAACCCGTCCGATGGAAGTACAAGAACCACTCGGTTGATAAATTAATCGCCATTCGCAAGGAAGTGAAGAAGCTGCTCGACGTGGGATATTTCAGGGAAGTCCAATATCTAGATTAGCTGTCGAACATCATCCTCGTTCGAAAGAGTAATGGAAAATGGTGGATGTGAGTCGAGTTCACGAACGTGAACAAGGCATGCCCCAATGACAGCTTCCCGTTATCGAGGATCGACTTGTTAGTGGATTCTATGTCTAGCCATGAGTTGCTCAACTTCATGGATGCTTACTCGGGTTATACCCAGATCAGGATGAGTTCGGAAGACAAAGAGCACACTTTCTTCATGACTAACCAGGGCACCTACTACTATAGGGTCATACCCTTCGGTTTGAAGAATGTCAGGGCTACCTACTAGCAACTTGTGAACAAGATGTTCAAAGCCCAGATCGGTAAGAATATGGAGGTGTACGTGGATGACATGCTCCCGCAGCCGTGATAGGAAGTACCTTGCAGCCGTGTTCCTGCAGACTAACTACCCTTCAGGTAACGAAAAATACATCTTAGTACTACCTAGTGTGTATATTTGGGCACTTGTATAAAGTGACTCACTTGCTGAATTGCGAAAGAGATATCAAGTCTAGTAATTGCCAAGTAATTCGAACTTTCTGCAAGTTTCTAATACATATATGGACCAGTTAATAGTTTTATTTATCCTTTTGAAGCTTTAATTAAACTTCCATCGTTGTAAGAACTGAGTTTTTGGCTTACATACCGGCCAAAGTAATAATTTCCTAGGTAAACTTGTGTTGGTACAGAAGAGTGCCTATAGGCATAAGACGCACCTCAAGGCCAAGTAATATTGCTCCAAACTAAGATCTTTCATACAAAAAGCAATATTGAGATGTCGTTGTAGCTGTCTAATTGGCTATGGATCAAATCTAGTTATAATATTATCCCCATAGACAAGAAGTATAATGATTCTAATAGCAATCTTTTGAAGAAAAATAGAGGAATAAAATTGGTTTTGAGTAAAACTAAAATCAAGAAGAGTGGTTTTTAATGGTACGAAATTTTTTAAATTATACTCGTGGAGCCTACTTTAAGCCATACAAGGAATGTTTTAGTCTACAAACCTCAGAAAAGTAATGAGTGAATAT
>JAOVVI020006193.1:0-15826 GCA_028571085.2 Nepenthes alata | reverse complement strand
AAAGGATTACAAGGATCAAGTCATGATCAATTCGACTGCCTCACTATTCTTTTCATTCTATTTCGAAACGATGCCTACCACTAAGGCCAACAATATCATTCGTTTCAATTTCCATCCACAATTGATTTTATAAAAGTTCTCCCAATTTAATTGGCAATATTTATTTTCAATATCATCCTTGCCTCTTCGCATTCCGATCAATATACATTGATATGGAGACCAAATAATATCCTCCATTTCCAAATAAATATATATATTTAATTCCATCTCATTCCACATATATATATATTTATTTTCTAATTATATCACCATATAATTATTTATTTAATATCAATATTCATCCACGAATAATATATTAATATATATTTATATATATATTCACATATATATAAATATACCCTCATCCATTTAATACAATAATTCCAACTCCACAATTTAAACAACACATTCTGGCCCAGCCCAATAATTAATAACACAACACAGCCCAGGCCCAATCAATTTAATAAACACTACACTGGCCCAGCCCAATAATTAATAAACACCACCATTGGGCTCAGCCCAACACACCTACACACACCATATACACTGTTGGGCCCACGGCCCAACACACACCCAAACACACACTACACACACACAGTTGGGCCTCTCGGCCCAACTCACACACACCACTGTTGGGCCCACGGCCCAACACACACACACATAACACTGTTGGGCCCAGAGGCCCAACATCTCAATTTCTTCTCACTGTTGGGCCAAAGGCCCAACACACCACACATACACACACACATACTGTTGGGCCCACGGCCCAACACCACACACCCAACCATCACTGTGGGCCCACAGCCCAACCCAAACTCCTCTTCCTCCACTGTTGGGCCTAAGGCCCAACACTCTCCCTCAAACCCAACTCACTCTCACGTTGGGCTTGCGGCCCAACTCCTCACTCTTCACGCTCACCACGACGTTGGGCCTGCGGCCCAACTCCCTCTACGGCCACACCATGCCGTCCACGGCCACAGCCACCGTCACCCACGACGTTGGCCTCTGCCGTTTCCCACGCCGGCAACACACATACCCACAAATACAAACACTCACGGTTACACCCAGTCGCTTACACCCATCACTGGCCACACACACACACGCACAGAGCAGCAGCTTCTGCTGCTTCTCCTTCAACGCAAGCACAGCAGAACGGCTTCCACTGCTTCAAACATCCAAAGTCTCCAAAACACAGACCGAAGACAATTTAACAAACACATATGAGCAACACTCACGCAAAATGATCCAGCAATTTACCCACTGAAATTACGAACCAATCGCTACAGTTTCAGCCAGAAACAGAGCATTAAGCTCGGTTCTCTTCCAGCCTTTGTTTGATTTCATACAACCGATTACCAACGTTATTTCCTCATTTATTACTCATTTACATTAACCGAAATCATTTGCGGTGTCAAAACAGAAGAAGAGCAACAATTGAACCATACAAAGACGAAGCGAGTTACAGAGGAGAACGAACGATTTCGAAGTAAAATTTGGAAAAATGACATTGAGTGGAGTTTCGTTCGCAAACTGAAGAGAATCGACAGAGAAGGGATTACTTGCCTTAAGAAATTCGAGGCTTGGCTTCGGCTTCAGATCTGGAAAATACGCTTCGACCGCACACTGGCCAGGACGAAGAAATTGAAGCCGACGACGACGACGATGGAGTTGCTGATGGCCGACGACTACTCCAACGACGACCCACACACTCACAGCTCACAGCTCAGCCTCACTCGCTCTCCAACTCTCGGCGCCAGGAATGGGTATAAATAGCCGAAGGAGGAAGCAACGGTGGGGAACAGAGGGCATCAGCCACCGTGGAGAGATTCGAACGGCTTCTGCAGAGGCCGTTGCGAACGCGAGAAGGAGAGAAGAGAAATTGAAGAGAAGTAGTCGGCGAACGGCCATGGCAGACGCTTTCGAGAAGAAGGATCGAGAAGGCTGAGGTGGAAGAAGAAATGGGTTTTGATTTTTGTTTTCTGTTTTTCTTTTCCTTTTGCCTTCGTTTTATATATATATATATATATATATTATTATTATTATTATTATTATTCGTACATTATATATATATATATATATAATTTTATATATTTATTATTTATATATTTATATATTTATATTTATTATATTAATATTTAATTAATATAAAAATTAATTCTACCAAACTTTAATCCTCAATTACTCCAATAAAATATCCGACCGTAACAATATCACTCTGAGTAGTGTCATTGCTCAAGAATCTTGAATCAATAGAGCTTGAGTTGCCTATTGGGCATTTTGGTATGCTCTTCTTTGCAATTGATTTGTATTATTATTGTTCGGACAAAATGGTAGCCGACCAACCAATAAGAGGGAACACACATAGTAAAAAGAAAAGAAAAAGAGAAGGAGAACACCAACGTTTTTACATGAAAAATCCTTTTGAATAAGGAAAAAATCACGGGACTTTAGTCTATAAATAAATTTTACTATATAAAATTTGGTTACAAAATCACATGGCTTACACAGGTACTAGAGACAAAAATTGTTGAAAAAAAATAGAGCACAAGAAATACAAAGTAAACTCATACTTTGTTTTTCACTCACTACTCTTCTCTTCACACTCTTTCACTTCTCTCTTGCACACCTTCTTTTTTTAGGTTCCAATATACATATATATATATATATGTTGAGCAATCACCAATCCAGCAGGGTGGTTACAGCAGGCCTTCTCCTACAACAATTGCGCATGCTTCTGCAACAGACGACGCAGATGGCGCATGCTTCCTTTGCAGTTTGACTTGTCATTTTTAGGAGATGGCGCCATCCTTCTCCCAATAATAATTATAAAATTTGAAAAGTCAATGGTCTACAATTGCAGAAGACATCTATCCTGCAAGTCTATCCTCGTCTGGTCAATGTCTCCGTTGATCGGATTCTATTCTTAGTCGGTCAACGGGAGGTTGACTGGCTGGCCGTCCATTTGAAGCCATTCCATAGAAAGTTGCAGTCTACCTTTATCAGAGTCCTCATCCTTCATCAATGTCCTCAGATTTTGACTTGCTCACAAGTCCTCGTGCCTTAATTGAGTAGAGCCTTAGTTGCTTAGCGCCTAAATTTCACGAACCATAATCGCGCAAGGTCCTCTTCCTCAATGTCAATCCTCCGATCAGATCACCTCCGCACAGGAGTGACCTCAACAAACTTTTCCTCACGACTATAGGGAGTTAGAATCCATTAGCCCAGCTAAATTACAGCAAGCCTCAGTCTTCCCTTTAGGAAAGACTTTAGTCATAATGCTTGCGCCATTTTCATTTGTTTTGATTTTTTTTAGTGACAGCAGCATTTCTTCAATAATATCTCTCACCCAATGATATTGAATATCAATGTGCTTTAATTTTGAGAGGAATGAGGAGTTCTTGTAAAAATATCTAGCACTCTAACTATCACAAAGTATCACATACTTTTTCAGCATGAAGCCTAATTCTTGAATGAATTTTTTCATCCATAATATCTCCTTGTAAGCCTCCATCACCGCTATGAATTCAGCCTCAGTGGTCAAGAGGGCAACATACTTTTGAGGTTTTGATTGCCACGAGATTGCCTCTCCAGAAAACTTTATTAAATGTCCCAAAGTGGACTTTCGGGAGTCAACATCCCTGGCCATATCACTATTGCAGTATCCCACCACCTGAGGCTTATCACTTACAAGGGACAGACATGTCTTAAAAATTTCTCGGATATATCTTATTATCCATTTGACCGTGGACCAGTGCTCCCTTCCTAAGTTTGATAAAAAACGGCCAACAGTGCCGACCGTAGGAACAATATTAGGCATCGTACATACCATAGCATACATCAAACTTCCTATAACTGAAGAGTAGGTTCGCTTCACATGTTTGCTCTCTCATCATCCGTGGTTGGGCACTGCTTACTGCTTAACCTGTGGTGGCTTACCAGTAGAGTGCTCACTGGTTTGGATTTATCCATATTAAAACGTCGAAACACTTTTTTAATGTAGCTTTCTTGGGACAACCACAGTCTCATTGCTTCTCGATCGCGAATTATTCTGATTTCTAAAATTTATTTCACCAATCCCAAGTCCTTTATAGTAAATGACTGCCCAAGTTGCTACTTCAAGTCATTTATTCGAGTGGCATTGCATCCAATAGTCAACATGTTGTCCACAAAATGAGAAGGATGACAAAGTCATCCTCAAAAAAACTCTGAATAAATACACAGTGGTCGGATGTGATCTTTCAGTATCCTTAACCAACCATGACTGACTTAAACTTCCAATACCACTGTCTTGGAGCCTATTTTAGTTTGGACATGCTTTTCTTTAGACGACATACTGGCTGTTCCTTCCCCTTGATAGCAAATCTTTTAGGCTGCTCCATATAAATTTTCTCTTCAAGATCACAATGAAGGAATATCGTCCGAACATCCAACTGCTCTACTTCTTGATCCAAGGTAGCAGCCAGATCGAGCACAACCCTTATTGAAGATAGTTTTACCACATAAGTAAACATCTCATCAAAATCAATCCCCTTTCGCTAGTCAAAGCCTTTTACTACCAGCCGTATTTTGTACCTCAGCTGCATGGTGTGCTTGTCCATCTTCAACCGGAAGATCCATTTATTCTTTAAGACTCTCTTCCTCTTAGGTAATTTGGTGAAATCAAACGTATAATTTTCATACAAAGAACTTATTTCTTCTTGCATGACTTCCAGTCATCTTTCCTTATTCTCATCCTTCATGGCCTCGGCAAAATCTTCAGGTTTACTTATATCAGTGAGTAGAACGTACATATTGGGTGGCAGGCGGATGGACGATCTCCTATTTCTCATGAACCATCGGACAGGAATCTCCTCAGCCCAATGAGGAATGTTAGCTTCCTCATCTTTATCAGACGCCTCATCAGCTTCATTATTATCCTCGGGTACTCTTGGGACAATATCCTTGTCGCGAAGTGGTACTGGACGGATTTCATCAGCAATAATCTTGTCTATCCGTCCAGCATTAAACTTGGCCTTCTTATCAATATCTTTAATAATTTCAATTTCAACAAAGGCAATATCCCTTGACCGGACAAGCTTTCTCTCAATTAGGTCATAAAGTCTATACTCCAGTTTATCTTCCCCATAGCCTACAAAGATGTGTTAATTCGTCTTTCACTCAAACTTGGTCCTCTCATCGTTTGAGATGTGGACAAAAGTCTTACACCTGAATACCCGAAGATGGTCATAAGATTGTACCTTTCTAAACCAAACCTTCTCTGGCACATCACCATTCAATGATCTATTGGGCAACCTATTGATGACATAGGCCTCCGTCTTCAATGTTTCCGGCCAGAAAGACCCAGAAATCTTTGCTTTTGAAAGCAGGCACCTGACCATTTCTAATAGTGTACGTTTCATCCGCTCGATCACTCTATTCAATTATGGCATCTTTGGTGGCGTCTTCTGATACCTATTATCATGTCTTCGGCAGTAGGTATCAAATGCCCTAATGTACTCACCACCATTGTCATTTCGGATGTTCTTCAGTTTCTTTTCCATCTGTCGTTCTACCAAAGCATGAAAATACTCAAAAGTATCAAGGATTTGGTCCTTGGTTTTTAGTGGATAAACCCATAATTTTTTTGAACAATCGTCAATGAATGATACGAAGTACTAGGCCCTTCTGAATGACTTTTCTTTGAATGACTCACATATATCAGTGCGAACCAAGTTGAGTATTTCACCTTTATAGAGGATGAGTGTCCCTAGAATGAGTCATTTCTTTGCTTTCCAGCCATGCAGTAAGGATAAGTCTTAGTCCATCTATCTTTATTTCTGGAATAAGGCTTTTCTTGGCCAAATGATATAATTTCTTGTCACTTATGTGGCTCAATCAATGGTGTCACAGATCTGAGGACTCCTCACTGTTTGTAATATTCACGTCCCCAGCCACAATTGACACCTTCATTACATATAGGCCGGTACTCTTCAGTTCTCGAGCAATAATTAAAGGCCCTCTGGTCGACTTCCATTCTCCTTCACAGAAAGTATTACAATAATCTTCACCATCCATCTTGCCAGCTGAAATTATATTCAGCCGGATATTAGGGACATGCCATACATCTTTCAACAATAACTTCATTCCATTATTGGTGACTAACAATACGTCACATTGGCCAACAACTGAGGATGTTTCTTCGTTTTTCATCATTAATACTCCAAAATATCCCAGAGTATAAGAAGTGAATAGTTTCCTTCTGGATGTGGCATGGAGAGAGGAACCCGTTTCAATTATCGAGTCAAACTTATTATCCATCAGACTTGCCACATCTATTTCATAAGTTAATAGGAGGTCACCTCCTGTAACTATTGAGACCGAGGACTTTTTTCACCTCGTCTATTTTCTACTTTACTCGCCTTTTCAGCATTCTCACGCTTTTACTTATGGTAAAATTTTCTAATGTGGCCTTTTTTGCCACAATGATGACACTCGATATTTTGGAACCTTGGCTTGGACTAACTACAACCCTTTCACCATACTTTAGATCGCTTCTCTTACTTCTTCCTCATGACTTTGTCAAGAAGACCTCGGAGTGGGAAGAAGTGGAACTCCCTTGAGACCACATTATCTCGTTCATGAATAAGGAAGCAATGACCTCATCCAACTTAAATATGTCCTTTCCAAATAACAAAGTTATCACAATGTGGTTGTATGATACTGGTAAGGAGGCCAACAATGCCAATGCTTTGTCCTCCTCCTTGATCTCCTCATCAAGAGCTGACATTTGCGTCACGATCCTATTGAACTCATCTGGTGCTTTTCAAGGCTTCCCCCTTTGGACAGACACAGTCCATAAAACGGCTTCTTTACATACAGTCTCGTGGCCAAGGACTTGGACTTATATCTACTTTTAAACTTCTCCCAAACCTCAACCGGGTCTGACAAGCCGAGGACCTCCTGTAGCGTGTTGTCAGCCAGACACAATTTGATGGTACAGTTTATAAGATCCCTCTTGTCTTGGCATTCCTCATTAGTCAAGTTCACTGGCTTCTCATCCTTCTTTCGCAACACTTTCGCGGTTCCTTCTCGAGTGGTCAAGACGTTATTCACCCTTTCTTACCAAAGGATGAAATTATCTTATCCATTGAACTGCTCCACACTAAATAAAAATTTCTTTCATGACGATACTATTTAGTCGGTAGCTCTCAACCACGTCTCCGATACCACTTGTTGAAACAAAATGGAGTCTGATCGACCAATAAGAGGGAACACACACGGTAAATTGGAAAGAAGAAGATAATGAGATCACTAAGGATTTTATGTGACAAATCCTTTTAAATAAGAGAAAAATCACAGAATTTTAGTTCAAAAATAAATTTTACTATGCAAAATTTGGGGACAAAGCCACATGGCTTACACAAGCACTGGAGATGAAACCGTTGAAGAAAAACAGAGCATGAGAATACAAAGTAAACTCACACTTTATTTTTTACTCACTACTCTTCTCTTCACACTCTTTCACTTTTCTCTTACACACCTTTTTTTTTATTCCAATATACATATATATGTGTGTGTGTGTGTGTGTGTGCGCGTGTGTGTGTTAAGCAATCACCTATCCAACAAGGTGGCTACGGTAGGCCTTCTTCTGTAACAACTGTGCATGCTTCTGCAACAGACAGCGCAAATAGCGCATGCTTCTTCTTCTGTTTGACTTGCCATTTTTAAAAGATGACGCCATCCTTCTCCTAATAACAATTATCAAATCTGAAAAGTCAACGGTTTGTAATTGTAAAGGACAGTTATTCGGTAAGTCTGTCCTCATCCGGTCGACGTCATTATATTCTTACCCGGTCAACCTTCCATTGACCGGCTGGCCGTCCAGTCAAAGTCATTCCTTAGCAAGTCACATTCTACCTTCATTAGAGTCATCATCCCTCAACAATGTCCACAGACTTTGACTTGCTCACAAGTCCTCATGCCTTAATTGAGTAAAGTCCTCAATTGTTCAGTGCCTAAAGTCCGTGGACCATAATCATGCAAGGTCCTCATCCTCAATCTCAATCTTCGAACTAGATCACCTCTACACGGGAGTGACCTCAACAATTATTTGTAATATTTTGCCTGAGAATCACCTCAAATAAGGAGCAATCATCACAAAACACAAGAAAATGGACTTGTTGTTCAAAAGAAGCTGAATCACCATTGATGTTTGATTGCCAAAGCCATTGGCAAACAAATTGGGCATGAAACTCATAGATCTGGTTAAATCAATAAGGAATACGATGAATAAGAAATTCGTAAGAATGATTCTAGCGTTATTTTGAGACAATAATGCATAAATAATTCAAAAAATAACAAAAAATTTTCAAGATGCAAAAATATGTTTAGAAGCAAAATAAATCTTCAAAAACCTCTATTAGCTTAAAAAGTGGTGTGAGATGAGCCACGTCCACTAGAAGAGGAGGTAGACTCATGGATTTGTGAGAGAGTTGAAATAAATGAGTAAAAATGGAAGGACAGTATGAGGAGAGAGGTGCACGCCTGAGCATATGAGAGAGGGAAAAGAGAAAACGAGAGAGAAGCAGCAAATGTTCAAGGGTTTCTTAAAGAGCTCGTGACATTTGAACGCCAAATATGGCATTCAAATGTTAGTTGGTATTCTAATGTTTAATCTTAACGATTGAATATCATCCTCAAGTGGGCATTCCAATGTTGTTTTGAACGCCAAGGAAAATGCCATTCCAACTAGGGTGATTTTTATGGAATGCAAGAACAATGAAATAACAACAAAAATAATAATAAAATTATCACAAAGACATAAATAATAATGAGTAGTGTCAATAAAATTTATTGTTTAAATTAAAAATTTTCAAAAACTTAATAATTATGAGAAAAATTCAAGGATTACTTTTTAACATAATGAATGAAAATGATACATTAGAGGGTTATACAGACAGTAAAGTAGCATACATAGTTCAGAAATATTAAAAACTTAAATTACGAAGAAGTTCAACTATGATTATGAAATCTCGGGTATACTTTGGAGAATCTTAAGAGAGAAAATTAAGCCAAATGTCAGTAGGGTCTATAATTTATTTTAAAAATTTTATTTCCCTAAATAAGAGTCAAATATTGAGAAACTCATTTTCTATAATATGTTTTTTTCTCTTGCATGAGTCCTAATTGAGAATTCATAAAAGACATTTAACTTTTTCTTAGGGTGCTTATTTTTTGAGTATAGGTTTAACTATTTTAAGGTCTAAATAGAGTTCAAGCACAATGCACATAGAGTTCAATGTCTCAATCAATAGAGTATGGTATGTGCGAAATCTCATCATGAGTTTGATAAATAATTCATCTCCTAATAAATTTTAAATCAATCACCAACTGTTGAAAATCTTTCAAATTTCATTTTTTTGGATTTTTCTAAATATGCATGCAAGCTCTACTTTAAATACACTCTAACGTATATACAAAATGCAACAAGAACTACGCGTCAGTAGCACATGATACACTGACTTTAGAAGCTAAGTCCTTCTCGATCCAAGCTCATTTCTCCAAAGAATGGCTTGACCTTTTCGAGCACATGGGTAAAACCAAAACTAATTTCTTTTAAAGTCACTTGTGACTATCATAGTCAAACATGATACCATTTCTCTTAAATGTTGCACCTCATCTACAAGTTTTACCTCTCCGAAATATCTACCTTGAAACATCCTAGAAGAAAGTTTATGAGAATAGGACCAACCATCGTCACATTGGCCCCACGAATAGCATGTAGGAACAAAACTCAAAGGAGAATAAGACACATAAGAAAATGATCTAGGCATCATTTTAGAGGAAACAGCACAAAATTTTTTAGTTTAGCGTTAAGAGTTGTCAGATATTCTCCTAGAATTCGTGTGAGATGGCATCTCCTTTTGGTCACTCCTCACTCAAGTCTTCACGTTCAAGTCATGCCTAGATATATTAGATTTTTATAAAAGACAATGGGTATATATGTGATCAAAGATACTATAATAGTGGCAAGTAAGTCTTGATCTAATGAAAGTAGAAGACTTAAATGCTCTACTGGGCCTAATGGGACAGTGTTTCACATGACGTGAGACGATTCGAGAGAACGTGCCTTCCCATAACACATCTATCACATGTGGGAACAACCATCTAGTGGTTAGGCCCTTTCTTCCGTGATTGCTGGGTTGATTCTCAAGAGAAGCTTGCTTTGGCTTCTTTTCTTAATTAATGAAGTGAGCATCTTCTTTTCTATGCTACTCTTCGTAGCCTGTACAAAGACAATTTTGCAGGTTAGGTTACTTAGGAGTTGATTTTTGGTATGCCAAGAACTTTTTTATTGCCACTTGACTTATCAAGACGAATCATATAGTAAAGTTTTTTTATACTTTCTATGAACATGAGAAACTCTGCATTGGATTCTTTAAATTTAATTTTAAAGTATTTTATCTTGTTCCTAATAGCAAGATTTTCATCACACATGATTTTCAAGACTTATTCCTTTTTTTGACAAATAACCTATCAAAAGTTTCTCTTTACAATTTGATTATTCAACTCTTTTTGAAAGAGTTTTGTCAGTTCTTTTGGTTATTAAGCTATCATGGTATATTTCGTTAAAAGCCACTTGTAAGTTGTTCAAATTATTATCTAATTCGGAGAACAAATGATCAAAATAATCAGACTCATTATATCCTATGATATGCTCTTCATTACTCTTGACATGAGATTCAAATGCCATATAATTAGAGTACTTTCCAAAACTAAAAGCCTCACTATCACATATGAAAGGATGGTACACAAAGCATTGTCCTTATTACGTTTAAAATTAAGGCATTCAGTTCTAATGTGTCTAAACCCTATCCTTAAACTTATTTTTTTTCATTCCTATTATTTTGGTAACTAGATGAGTGCTTAGATTTTCCTTTAGATTTGTTATTGCTCTTCACAAAACTTCTATATTGTTCAATACAGAAATAATTTCCTCATGATCTATGAACTTATTCTTTGAGTAATCATATGATTTCCATTTTGTTGATTTTAGGGTGATTGATTTGTTTATGGAAGAGAAAATTCATATATTCAAATAGATCTAATCAACTATTTGATTTTTATATCGTTAATGTCGTTACTTTCTTCAATAGTTATGACTTTTGGTCAAAATTTTTGGATAAGAACCTTAAAAGTTTTTGGATAATTCTATTTTTTGCAATTGTTTTCCTAGGTTGAAGGTAGATTTGGCCATGTTATTTAGTTTTGTATAAAACGTGACAAATATATCATCTTTTATTCTTAGTTCTTCAAGCCTAGTGACCAACAATTATAATTTTAAATTTTTAACCATTTTGTCCCTTAAAGCGTGATTTTTAAAATATCCCAAGCTTCCTTAGTAATTTCACGTATGGATGACAGTCTAAACTCATTAAGCAAAATTGCTATAAAATTAGAAGCATGACTTGATCCACCAGCCTCGGGTTGAGATTGAGATGGCAAGCCCAACGATCAAAGACTGACCTATCAATTGCTTGGTTTAGGGATTGAGCCTCCATTAGTTAGCTCGAATTTAAAAGATTCAACGATAAACTTGATAATTGAGTTGCCAAATTTTCAAGGAGCTAAAAGAATCAAGGTGTAGCTATAGAAACTAACTGATAGGGGTAGATTATAAGATGCTAATTCAGAAACATGGACAATCAAGCTTGATAGCCAATCCTTTTATATTTAACTAATTTTTTGATCCCCTAAAATGATTCATCAGTCAGCCTGGATAGTTAGTCTATCAGAGCCGTTTATAAAAGTTGGAGAAATCAGCACTGGAGGAGGATTTTACTTTACAATAATCTTCTAAAAAACTATTCCAACACTGCCTACAAAGTCATGTTCACAGACATGGTAATTAGTCCTTAGGGCACTATCCCCTTAAAAGGAAGCCAGCTACTAAGAAAAGGGTCCAGATTCAAAAAATAAACAATTAGTTTTAGGATGTTAATTGACCGACCTCCTCCGAACGGCTCCGCATCCTTAAAAATACAAAATATTTTTACATTGTAAAGAAATATTAACATCTTGCAATCCCAACAATAGGAAAAAACCCATAGATCATCCAATCACAAGTTGATCACGATAATCTATAGGGTCGAGTCTTACGACTCTCATCCTGCACTATAGAGGTCTGGATCTTGCTCTCAAAAATATCTTCGCACCGCTAAATATTCTTGGAGCATTGTTCTCTAATCCTTTACACTCTTTCACTCTCTCCCTAAATCATGTGTTGTAACTCATTGTTTATTTGAGTATTTGATAATAATCTGAAAGGTCAATCCAAAATCTCTAAAGCTCTCATTCTAATTTATGGTGTATAAGATTTGGGTTGAAAGATCCAATAATGTGATGGAACATGTCATATTCCCTCAAATGACCATCCGTTAAAATCTACTTAATGTTTTCGTCTTAAATTTTGACATAAAAGCAATTAAATTTGTAGCAGAAAAAAATTTTCTTTACTTTTTATACGCACAAGAACACAAACTGCCGAACTTCTCGATCGGCCTTAACTAGGTCGATCATCTCTTGACTGGCTATGGATCTAGGTCAGTCAGCCAGATACATATGAGATGTCATTATGAACCAAAGTTTCTCAAGCCATATAATTTCAGCGAAAGCATGCAATTTTTATTTAGTTTACAAATACAGCAGAAGTCATAGCACAAAGTTTTCAAAATAACTAAAAATACATAAAGTTGACCAATACTGCGATATGAATCCAGATCCGTCCTCCTGACTAGCCTGACTGCCCGACTTTAATCTTTCTCGTCCGACATACATTCTTGGTCATTTGAGGGTAAGAAAACAGTAAGGAGTGAGCGACAACTGAATGAGGTACCAATGCAGAAAACATGAGTATATAATTTTAAAACGAAATCTAAAGGATTGGAACATGAGCACTTGCATGCAATAGTATAAGACATGAATTTAGTATATTTTTATGGAAACAGGTTTACTTTAAATTCGAAAATCTTTTTCTTTATTCTTAGTCAGCTTTCCTTCAAAATATTGTGAAAAACTTATTAATATTTAGGGATTAGACGAGAGCAGACAGTATCGAGAAAGGATTCTGTATCACCCAATAATCTAAGGCCGTGCCCTCCTATAATACTCCTAGGGGGCGATAATGCCTTTAACCCAGTATACAGGGCTATAATCTAAAACTCCAACCAAAAGTTTCCCCGTAGCCCGAAGGTAGTCATCAAGATTCACTCCAATATCCTTCATCAAATTTTAAAAGCAAGTCTAATAGAGACTCTAATCAGATCCTGGTCATACGAATGCCATTTACAAAATGTCAAAAGCCGAATAATAGAGAGTTCTACTTGCTGTCCGAATTATACATATTTTTTATGGTCACATAGTTTTCATCTTAACTTCCAACAGAAGAAATTTTTCAAATAAATGGGCTGATACTTTCCAAATATTCTAAATAAACATGTAGGTTAACTTTATTCACAAACTGTGACTTAAATTTTGCATTTTATTGAAATACTGGATTCAAATGCAATGAGAAAATATAAACATAACCATAGTTTTTTAAAAGGGGCAAACAACCAAAATTCTTCAAACATGCACTATCCAAACTTCTTTTAAACATACAGTAACTAGACTTCTTGAAACATGCAAATGCCGGACTTCTTTAGACATGCAGCTAACCGGACTTTTTTTGTATACAAATAACTAAAATTTTTCAATAATGCCAATGATCGAAGTTCTTTAATGATACATTCATAAACAATAATAACATATAGAAAGCAATTACCTTATCATGCTTCACGTAAATACATAACAGAGAAAGCATAAAAATAATATTATTTAATAGACTTTAAACATATATTTATAAAAAATATAAGGTACACTTGCCTTAACCTTTTCTCGTGATTTCCTTACTCAATCTGACCTTGAGTTCTTCCTCCGTTTTCTCCTTCGTCTCTATCTCCCCTCAGCTTCTAAACTTGCTTCCTAACCCCCGCATCCAGTATTTGTAGGCAATGGGGGTAGGTGAGAGTAGGTGGGATAGGTCATCTTATATCGATATTTTATTCATATTTCCCTTTCCATAGAATTCTAGAGAATTTCAGAAAATTTGAGTAGGTGTGAGCAAGCAGGAGTAGTTCACCTACTCATAACTGGTCACTCCTATCTTTAGCCAAAACCGATCAATGATTCATTCCTTGCCTTCAGTCATCTCCAGTCAGCTTTCTTGACCGGTCAATATTTCATTTTGTCATCTTTTTTTCTCCGATTGTCTTATTGACAATTTACTTCAGAAATCTCATTAATGTTCTTTGGAAGCCTTATTATCCATCTACTCCGGCCATTTCCACTTTGTTTATCTTACTTTATCATTCTATCCACTCCGGCTTTAGCTAATATGTCAATCCTCTTTTATCAATCTACTCCGATCATGTCCTTCTAAATCTACCCCGGTCATTCTCTCTGAAAATTCTCTTTGAAAAACGTCTTCGAAAATCATTTCCGGATTTCACTTAATCATATCCGGAAGTGATCTCCGACAGAAATCCATTCTCCTTCCTCATTTGGTCAGATTATTTCTTCAACAGGACTTAGCCTCTCATAACCGGTCAACCTTCCATTGACCAGATCATTTTCTCCCATACCCTACCTATCCGATCAACAATGTGCTCACCTGATCCATCCTCACAGTCTGCCGATCAAGAAGGTGCTGATCAGATATTTTAGCAACTCGACATTTCTCCTCATAATGTATACCAGTATTAGTCATTTCCGTCAAGATGTAAACCGGTAATTTATCCCTTTCAATCCATACCGGTTATCTTATGCACAACCCATTTCGGTCATTTCATGCAAAATCGGTAATTTTACCATTCATTAATGCCAGTTATTTCTCTTCGTCATTCCTTTTCCAAAGCATGTCGATAATTTTCATCAAAAAGCATATCGGTAATTTCATTTTATTTTGTCTTTTAGTGTAAACTAGCCATTATACCCATTCCGGCCATGTTGCCATTTTATCCGATCAACGCGTTGACCGAGTATTTTTTATGACCAGGCATTTTGCCTCAAAATGTGTTTCAGTCATTTTCTATTTATAAGTATATCGGCCACTTTTCTCAATTATCCGGTCAACGTGTTGACCGGTCCCTTTGCATATCAGCCGAATTTTTCCTCCAATTTTCTAACAGTTACCAAATCTTTGTTCGACCATTTTCACACAGGTCTTTAGGCATTATTTCTTTTGTCCTCAGTCCATAATATTGTTGGTTGTCCTCAGTAAAATTGTAGCATACATCCCAATTATTATATTTTTAAAATTTAAAGCTTCACTACTCATTTTTATCACATCGTGAAAATCGATACCTTACATACCCTAAACTTAATTATATTAACTTAATGATTGAAATTTACTACATTTTAGAAATTGGGTCGTTATAAATAATTTGTTCCAAAATCTCGTGTGCCAAAATTCAAATTCTAGTTATATATATATATAAGCATTTTTTATTTTTATTTTTTGCTTTAATGGTAGAAGGAAATGGGAAAATCATATGGCATTTAAAAATTTAACTATACAAAGGAAGAAAAAAAATAAAAGAAATAAAAACAAGAAATAGATAATTCCCTTTGATGGGTATACCAATAATGGACTAGCCGAGAGGGTCAACGGAAGCCCAAGAAGGCCGGTCAACACGTTTTACGGCCCAATTAAGGACGGACCCGGGAACTAAAAAACCCATGACGGTCAACATTGCGTTGACCGTCCGAG